>JAPEVW010000726.1:0-54207 GCA_027921565.1 Artemia sinica
CACAGTTTTTATTGTTTAAAAAACAGAGTTGTGAGAAAGTCAAACTTTAGCGTGAAGAGCGAGGCGTTGAGGAGGGCGACAGCCCCTTTCATATACGGATTAATTTCTGTTCCGTTTTAAGTTTTAATGTCGCTCCTTACTTTCAGTTTAAAAACCTTGTTTTTTTTTATTTAATTAGAGTAAAAAGCGAGGATTGAGAAATGCGACTGTAACGGAGAAACTTCTGATCATTTTAAGTTAAACCTTCTCTTTACTTTCAGTTTGAAAAAGGGTTGTCTTTTTTCTTTGTTGAAAAGACATTTGTTTCATTTGTTGACGCACAGCAATTATTCCGTATATGAAGGGCTGTGCCCTCCTCAAACGCCTCGCTCTTTACGCTAAGAATTTTATATTGTTTAAAAAAAAGTTGTGATAAGTCCAAACCTTAGCGTAAAGGAGCGAGGCGTTGTGAGAGGGGGCACAGCCCCTTTCTATACGGAATAAATTTTCGGTTTCGTTTTAAAATTTAATGTCGATCCTTATTTTCAGTTTAAAAAACTTTTTTTTTATTTAAAGGCTGCGAAAGCGGAGGGTTTTGGGGGCGGCATGCCCCCCAACGGTGCCTCCTATTCCCTAACGTTTTACGGTTCAACCTTGTAAACTCAGGCCTCTTTAACTCTTTAGAAACGTAGTTTTTTTCAACTAACTAAATTATATAAAAGGGGAAAACTGAGTTTTTTAAGTGGAAAGTAGTAAGATTCTTTAAAACCAAAATATTTGTCATCATAAGTTTGAATAAAGTACAAAAAAAACATAAATATAATATAAGGTAAAATTCTGCAATAGAATATAACGAAGTGGATTTTGGAAATGAATAAACAACGGGTTATCAAAACATAAATGAAGCCGGAATTGGTCCTGCAAAGGAAAAGGTCTAGTTAAAACCTCGAAGTTTTTATGTCTAGTTTGTTTTCCCATTAAGACTTTTTGTTATTTCGTATCGGTTTTTAAAAACAATAAAATTCCGTGGTTTGGTTTGGAGGAGAATCAATTATCAGAACATTTGTAATCGTAATTATTCTCAAATTCTCACGTTAACAACTATAGTCTTCTCACACATTTTTGGGCATTTATATCTTAGATGGTTGTCAATTGTTGAGTTCTTCTTGTACTAGCTTAGTATAAAGGTTTTGCTCTGGTATTCCTGAGGGTTATCAAATGGAAAAATCATTTATAAAATAAAAACGAGTCCATTAATAAATTTTTAATTGTGCAGCTAAACCTCGCTTATCCTTTGCCACAGCTTTTTTAAAGCTATCTTTAGCAATTTGGTATTTTTATAACCTAAACAGTAGTGTTCGAATCATTATAACTGTTTTAGCTGATTTTATAGCGAATTGTTGCCTGTTATCAAATAGTTTCTAAGTTAATTTCATCCAAAGAGCATGTTCCTTGCTTGTTCCATTTTCTTCATAAATGATTTATTTCATTAATAACAAAATATAGAAAATTGTGCGGGAGAATATTTGTAGAGTGACGGAGAAATATCGATTGGAGTAGTAATATTACAGATACAATTTGTGTGTCTGCTTTGCCTAATAATTCACAACTATGTATTTTAATTTAAAGGAATAATATTAAGATAAATTAAGTACGTGAGCAAAAAAAAAATATTACATGTTTTTAATTTTTGGAAGCCACCTATTTTCGAACATTTAATTTGTCATCCGTACGTCTCATTACCTTATAAAAAGGCTATTTCTTGTGAATGCGAACCAGATTTTTTTGTCAGATGTGAATTTGATAAATAATGGGGATATACAAAAATTATATTTTCTTTTTAATTCCCACATTGACAGAGAATTAAAACGTCAAAACATATGAACTAAATTGCTTTGTCTTTCAACATATGGTTCCTAATCTAAATGTGTTACCAAAAAAGTATTTATTTTGAAAAATAACCCTTATAGATGGCATCTTTTACCAACGTCAATGAGGACGGACCTAATTCCATTGAACTCATTTCAACTTGTTATTAAGAATGAAACATAATATGATTATTTTTGGAACCTATAGATTTAACCAGTACTTTGAGTGTCCCGTGTTTGAAAGTTCCAAATCTTTAAACCTAATAAGTCGAAACCTAAAATAGAGATTTACACATAATGACAGGAAGGCCAAAAAAAACTCCACATGCTTGCTTTAAAGTCCTTTTGCTAAGCAACGACCATTATTAAAAAACATGTGCTTAACTTTATAAATTGTCACTTACACGTCCTTCAAAACCTTCAGCCGAGTGATTATCATCTCATTGTTTCTTATCTTCATTTCATTCTTTTCCACGTTAATCTTACTAGGTAATATCTTTCCTGTGGAACTGGTCCTAGTATGTCCTGAAAATAAAGTTCTATAATTTCAATTAATTTACTCGCTTCAATAGTATAAGTAAACTAGAATAGTAGCAGATCAGGTAGCAGTCCTGAATGCAATATAACGGAGTGGGATTTTTGAAATGAACATAACCGACGGTCATCAAAACTAAATGTCATACAGGGATGTCCCTGTACATTTGTAAAACGGGTCATGGTTATCAAAACCTGCTAACTAATTATGGTAACGTTTGTGTTTTTGCCAATAGGACTATTTTTGTTACTCAGTATGTTTTTTAACAATAAAATTTGGTGTTTCGTTTTGAAGGAGATTCAATACCAGAAGCGTTTGTAATCATAATTATATTCTCAAATTTTTCTATTGTCTCTTTAGCCCAGGCAACTAATCTTATAACTATCTCAAAACAATTTACTATGGGGTATGGTCTGATGTTTTCATGTGGTTTTGCATATACTTTTACTTAAGCAAGACGGGAGCATTATGGAAACCAAACCCTCTCTTCCCCAAAATATACATTTTTAATTTTGGCAGAATGTTTTCTGACGTACCCCATAGGACAACAGACTAGACGTAAATAGATAAACGTTGGCGATGTGCTTAAAATGGGTATCTGGTTTATTGTTTTTTTTTTTCTACTAAGAATGGTGTATTTTGGCATAAGGGCATAGTAGACAGGTAATCGTCTCATAATCCAGAATTAATCATTTTAGTTTCTTTTTATAACGTAAAATAGAAGCTAATTTTGAGATTTAAGAAAGTAAAATCTAGGGAGGAAGCAGCAAGAACTGTGCGCAATTCCTGAGATTGTATAAGTATGTCGATAGAAAATTAAATGGCGTACTTAGCCTAATGCAGCCAAATAAAACAATTTTTTTCTTGATCGCTAGTTATTTCCATCGTTTCTATTAATTTCCTAAATCGAAAATGGTTTTAATACTGCGTCATTGTTTCCATAATATTATAACGTATTTCATTGAGGGGGGATACCGCGAAAGTACACTGAGGTGCTTTGTGCCAGTGCACCGGGTAAAGTTAGAGTGAACTCAATAACCGTTTTGTAGCCGCTGTCTCTCTGTTGTATCAATTGTTTTTAATTCTCAGTTGCCGTCGTGTTTCAACATTCTTCATGCCAAAAAAAGTGTCAATGCCTTAATAGTTTAACATTATAGAAGTGTGGATGACTATGTCCTGAACCAGGGGCTAATATCATGATCGTAATTCTTAAAGTACGAAGGCCATCAAACTTAAAGCTTTTTTTCCTCCCCGTTTCCATCCTAGGTCTAGATCATGTGTTTCCTTGGGCGGGTTCAGCTGTTAGCTCGGGTCTTTAGGCAGCTTATCTTGGAATGTGATTATAGATTGTTTTCTGACGCGGTTCGCTTATGGGTTGTGTATGAGCTGCTCAAGGTTAGTAATGCCCTGCTTTAAGCGTTCACAAATCAAAAGTGTTTTTTTCAGTAAAATTAAAGTCCTTTCAAAATGAAGAGCATTATTAGGACAATTTTTCAAGGGAATCGTCCATAAATTATTTTAAGGGTGTATTTTCAGAAAGGATAATACTTGTCCCCTGGAGAGGAAGTTGTATTACGTACGGGGGGGGTTGTATTTAACATGAGAACACTTTTCAAGACACAAGTTGCCCGTGAATGAAAGTGAATGTTTCCCATGAAGAGAAGGAAACCATAAGTTTAACGGCATTATTTGAAATATGATCAGAACTTAATAAAAAAAAGTAAGTGAGCAGCCCTAAAACTGGAACACGATGAAATTATGTCAGATATATAGTGGATTTTGACTATTTGATCCCAACTGTTTTAAAGTAGCGACTACTCCTTGAAACCCAAAGGGGTCGCGTAAAGTTAAGATTAAAGGATGCTGCACTATGATCCTTATAGGTCCATCCCGGCGGTGCTTGTTCTGATCTCCGTCTCAAGGCCTTTCCAGCCATAAAGTGCAAGGGGGGATGAAAGCCAGCCACCCTAGGCTTTCGCACACCTTCTCCTGTTTACCTTCCCCAGATTTCTCCAGGTACCGATTTGGAGGAGCTTGGTCAAAACCTCTGACTGAGCTTACTCTGAATTCACGCCCCACATAAACCCCGTCCCCCCCATACCAATAATTGGTGATAACTAGGATTTGGAACCCTCCCCTTATCGGACAAGGGATCCTAAATATAGCGCACCATCCACTCGGCTATGTACCCAAAGGCGTATGGTAATTAGGATAAAAAGCTCTTTTAAAAGTAAAAAACCCAAAACAAAAACACTTCATAAATTAGCGAAGGTATCGAGGAGCAAGGGAAGAGCAAAGTTTTCGACCCCCCTTATTCCATGGAATAATTTCCTGTTCTATTTTTTAGTTTTAATCCTGGTCCTAATTTTCAATTGAAATGTAAACTTTTTTTTTAATTTAATTTTACCAAAAAAAGAATGGACAGTTACATCGAATCAAAAATAAAGACACAAGACTAGAAATTGATATTTGTTGAATAGGCCTATGTATTGTACTTGTTTGACAACCAACTTTTAGAACTAAGGGGGCAATTTCATGTTGATCCATTTAGGAGAGCATGAACTTGAATTAGAGGTGTAAGTATCCTTACAGCTAGTATTGAATACTAAATGGATTTCTTGGCACTATCAGATATATTTGGCAAAGTGAAAACTCGTATTTATAAGAGTCCCAAAGTTAATATTAACTTTGTTTTTTGGGACGTGCGACTGTATTCAAAATTATAATTGGCGGCAAAATGTTTGACCCTATAATTTGAAGTACACCTTACCATACATTTAGGCTGTATTGTTTTGTAGCTTCAATAAGCCAGACTTTACTGTTTGACCTACGTAACAAGAAAAACATATACTATATTGCTTTTCTAGACTCTTCGGAGAGACGATAAACAAGTTGGACACAAATAGATAGGCTTCCTTATTGCATTTGCTATATAATCAATTAGAAAAATGTAATTCGTGAATCGTGAAAACATTATAAGAGGCGTGTGTTGCCTATGCCCGGTGAGATTTCATTACTGATCAACATGTATTTAAATCGAATCAAATTGGGTTGAGTGTCCTCGCTTTAATTACTATGTTTTATGGCACGGATAAGGATATTCGCGTTATTAGTGACTCTACTTGACTTACTTCTAAACTCTTTTCTAACGTAGCACGATTGACACTACATCCTTGGTACGTTATAATTCATTCGTTTACAAAGAATTGAAGCTTAAAGAGTGAATAAAACAGTGGACTTAAACAGTAAAGAAATTGGAGCTGAAGAAAACCGCAATATTAATAAGGTTGATATGTATTTATTATAGTCAAATTTTTATAGAAGATAACACATACGCATTTTTTAAAATGTTAATAGATGAACTCTTAATGTGGCACACATTAATTGATCTTCTTATTCCACAAAGTTCATTAAGTGGGACACACGCTTTTGAAAGCATCGCGGGATCTATTGTTTCATTGCTTGTAGTTAATTATTGAGAGAAGAACGTGGATAAATAATGCTTAAAGTAAGCTCCTTAGAATCTATTACTTATTAAAATAT
The DNA here is from genome assembly GCA_027921565.1 of Artemia sinica. NCBI lineage: Eukaryota > Metazoa > Arthropoda > Branchiopoda > Anostraca > Artemiidae > Artemia > Artemia sinica. The sequence goes on from JAPEVW010000726.1 coordinate 5,926, forward strand.
AATCCTGACATGGTAAAAAAAACTAACAAAGATATGACTAAGCCCTGAAAACAAACAAAATAATATGTACATGGTTTTTTCCCTTAAGAATTGATAGTAGAAGGTAGGATGAAATCAAATCATTGAGCTCGTAGAAGGATTTTCTATATTTAAGCGAGCTTAGGGAAAAAAGTTGTTCCCCCTGGTATTGGATCGGATGAACATAGGGTTTCAGCACACTTTTAAAAGAGCAGAAGTGGGCGCAAAGGGGTTTTTGCTAATGCCACTAATACCTTGGAAGGGGGAGATGCCGCTCGGTCGGCCCAAAATAGTGGGATTTCCGTGTTACTCTCAAACGGTTCCGGTTTCATCACTAGCGGGGAGCAGGGGACGGGTCCATAGGTGGCCTTGATTTTAAAAGCCAAGTTTTTACCGAATAAGATTTCTAACTATCTCCTTAGAACTCAACCGGAGGCTGAAAATTTAGAAAGAGTACGCTAGTATTAACAAAAAGGTCTTACTGTATTCACTTGCACGCTTGTAATAAGAAGCTGATTTTAGAAAAAAGACTCTTTCGTCCCAGCCGCGCTCCGCTAGACGCGTGACTGCGACATGGGGGTACGGGGTGGTAAATTAACTTTCTATCCAGCCAATCCTAGTGGTCTTTGCCAAGAATGGCAAAGATTTGCAACTTATCTCACCGTCAGTCACTTATTTGAGGTTTAGTGAATGAACCAGGGAGAAACCACAAGTATTCTCAAGAAGAAAGCATAATCACCAACCTCCTAGTGATGACATCATTGCAAACAGCTATTACTCAACTATCTTCCCATCAAAGGTACATAGATTCCACATCCAAGCTAGTTTAAGGCCTGTTGACTCAACTGCTAATCAAAAGTCGACGGCCGATTTTGTTCACCTGAAGTCAAAGGCAAGAAATCTAAGAAAAAAACGCAAACCTTTCCATCCCAGTCAAAATTACCAGCCAACGGGTTGTATAATGTAAGCTGTGTTTCTGGTGCTGAAGACAGAAAATTTCAGTATTCAAATCAAGCAAATGATGAAACTTCGCCCACAATGGATATTTAAATGTGTACTAATGCAGAGTTTAAGTTCGCAACAAAAGTATTCACTGTGACAATAATGTTTTGTTTTTAACTATTACAATTAACCAAAATAAGTTGCGCACATCCCCTAGCTAGCCCGTGATAGCCGCACTTAGATATGAGCCGTTTTTAAACCTGGTCAATATCCTCTGACACTAGATTTTGTTAAAAATGTAAAAACCAAAGCTAATGGAAAGAGACAAAAGGACTTAATATAATCTGCTTTACCATCAAAAGCATGAGAGAGAAGTGGACTAATTTTAAAGATTTTATTTTAATTAACGGGTTACTGCCCTTTTCGGATCGTTGTGTGGGAATAACATAGACCGTGGCTTTGCCAGAAATTGATGATACTAATGAATTTTCCCTCACTGGCTTTCCGAATCTATTCATATTGAAATAAAATTAACCAAGTCCTCTTTTGGCATTTCTCTTTAAACGATCCAGTCAAGTCTAAAAATTCACCAGGCTATTACACTGTGAATCCTTATTCTCGACCACCTATGAAATGATATATGCATTTATTCAATAATTGTTGATATAGTGTTTTGACGACAATTCGTTTTATTTTTTCATTGTTTTATAAACCACCCTCATTTTCGATACACTTTCTTTGTGTAATCTTTTTGATGACTTTTCCTAGTTTATATTAATTACCACCAAAAGGAGGGCAATAGTTTTTTGAGGGACTTCAATTGTAATTTACTAAATGTGAAGCTAGTAATAATGATTGTGATACCTTCTTTAAACATTTACCTCAAGTTGGTCCTCTTCCGACAATCCTTTTTCCTACTCAGTAGTTGATCCTATGAGGTCTACCACTACTTTGTAATTGATACACATTTTTTGTAGCCACCTTCCTTGGGAAACTACCTGTCCTCATAAGAACAAAATAATTATTCTCGTGTACCTGTCAGACCATTCTTTCTAATCTATCTCTTCCCGTACCCTTCCAACCACTATTAACACCCTAGAACTAGATATCCCTACGTCTAATAGGATATATTCATATTGTGAATATGAACCGGTTCACGGATCGTCTGAAATAATTTTGACTGGTCAAGGGTTTGGATTGTCAGGATGTTAATTCAGCCACAAATGGTTTTTACACAGGGACTGAGTGTCTTATCAGTTCAAGAACCTTTCCCACAGTCTGTAATTAATAATCAACCGAAAAAAACTACCTATATACACCCCTGGATGTCCAATGCCTGATAATCTCTTCATTTGTAAAATAACCTATATAAAGTTTTTAGCTTTGCCAAACCAGTAGCGTTTATTGACCTAACTAGATTATAAAACTTAACAAAACTATATACAAAACTCTTTCCGTGAAGCAAAAAAAAAAAATAATATTATTCAAAAATCACTCACTGCAAAGGGAACTTGCGAGGGAAATTACACCATCATGGATTCAGCATATTTGATAACCCTACTTAATAAGTTTCAAGTCCCTATACAACCATAATACGGGATTTTACATTTTACCACAAGAAAGGGATCTAGAATGCATGTTACTACTTGTTTCTTTAATTTCTTCCCCCAATGGTGACCAAATGGAAACAGTGATCCTATAAGCTCAGAAGACGGTTTCATTATACCAATCGATGCCAACAAAATTGGGCGCAATATAATCAACTTTCGTGACAAAGCTGTTTTAGCTAAAGTTATAAAAAAGGTGGACTTTTTCCCTTATCGAAAGTATAATACTTTTGAAACTTCATTTGAAAGGCGCATTTCTTGGTTTTCCACCACATCGAACATTTTGACACTCCTGACAAGCCAAATTTTGTTTTCGCGAAATTTTGCTTCAAATTTGACATCTTTCAATGCAAAAGCAGCTAGTTGCTCTTCCTTTCTCGAACAGCAGCAAGTTCATGAAATTGAATAGATGTCAGTTTCCTTATAAATTTTTTGATACAATAAAATAATAGCTATTGGCATTACGCCGCTACCTAATAATCGAGCTACCACTAGTGCTACCTGGGTTTTGTTGGGGTGATATAGAAAAAGTGGGCTAAAATTTACCGACAACTAAATAATCCAGCATTTCATTTGTGGTTTTTTGCAAACTGTCATTGAGAACTGCGTCCTAGAAAAATATTTAAGTGGCGCTTGGGTCGGTTGCAACCTGACCAAGAGGTATCTTATTGCTCTGTTCTTGGGTATTATTATTTTGTTTGAAAAGTATGTGATGCGTGCAACAATTTTTGCGCACAGAGCAGGAAAGACCCTTCCTTGGCCCACTAGTGCTGACCTGGGTTTTGTTGGGGTGATATGAGAAAATGTGCTAAAAGTTTAAACTCGACAACTAAATAATCGAGCATTTTCATTTTTACCGACAACTAAATAATCTTCAATTGAAGTATAGAACTTTTTGCTACTGTATATTACCTTTAAAGTAGCTTTGGGACAAACTAGGCAGACGATTCAATAAATAAAGAGATTCAGTGTGCTTATCCAGAGTGGTGTCAGATATAAATAAAAGTACAAAGTTGTTAACTATAGTGAAAACCCATTTGGCAATAGTATAGAAAACAGAAGTTTTTGTTCGAGAATGATTATATTTTAAATTAACCCTTACTTTGATTATTATTTTCTTGGTATAAAATTCATATCTAACATCACCCTGTTGTCACTTCGCTCCCCCGCCACGTTGAAGGCGACACTGATAGTACTTTTGATTTTGTTTTAATTTTGTGAAGTATTAACACGTATTATTTAAAAAAAAAGAATAAATACGCATTACAATAGTTATGACATTTAAATAAAATCAAAAGTACAAGGAAGGCCCACCACCACACTACCAATGAAACTGTAAGCGATAAAACTGTAATCAAACTGTACGCAATAAAAGAAAAATAATGACCCTTTGAATTTTCAGCTTAGGCATTCCTTTTTAATTAGATATAAAAAACGAAATTTGTTTTGTCGGTTTCTTTTTTGGTGGGGTCGTTACTGTTGTTAATTTTCAGCTCATGACAGCTTTGGGTCAAAAAAAAGACAATGAAGAATTAGAAATTATAATGCTGAGAACATTGAATCAACCGTGCTGAACCACAGTTGAAAAAAGTGGAAGATAACAAAATTAGGCAATATTCTAAAGCTAATCTTCATAACTCTACTAAAATCAAATGTTCTATTCGTGGATAAGAAGATACTAATTAGTAATGAATCATTATTGCAACTTAACATAAGTTCTATTCTTTGATTCTGTTTCATAGTTTTTTACTTCTTATTTCAGTTCCCTTTCAGTTTTGAAAAAAAATATATGATAATAATTGTAAAATCATCTTGATTTCTGGAATAAAAATACTATAATATGTATGCGAATAAAATATATTTCTAGAGTAAAAAATTTTAGTTTTTTTTTCCTAATGCAGTTTGTATGTTCCCCTGCATGTTTTGCAATATTCATCTCACCTCGCTCACTTCCCAGAATATTTGAATAGTTTCATAATACAGCGAATAATTTCATAATACAGTATAGTCGACAACGAATAAAGAACAACTGAAAAATAAATAGCCAATAAAAGGACAAACTGTCGATTAGAAAAGCACCTAGAAAGACTACAAACTAAAAAGCTCTTCATACCATGCAAAAAGGAAAAATCGAGAAGAGAGGGAGGAGAGTGAGGAGGAGGAGAAAAATAGTATATTACTTCAACTCATGGTGAAGTTGGAATCCATTATATGAAAACAAATTTAGTAGCTTTAGAGTATTGATTTCAATCTTTTATTATGACCCAGCACCTATAATATAAAACACACAATAAGCAAAGCAAAGCACATGAGGTAGCATTAACACTTGCAAAGGGAAAGCACATTCGGGCTAATAAGGTAATAGTACATATTGCTTCTTCTCGATTAAGCTGTCTATAGAGAGGTGGGTCGAAGTTTGGTCTAAATCACTCATAAATTCCATACGTTTTTGATGAGTTTTAACATTCTCTCGTGGCTTGTTTGATGAGCTCTGATGATAGGAGTTTCAGACCGGTGTTCAAGGCTAGTCTGGAGTGCTGGTTGTGCAAATCGGTTTATTACTTGCATTATAAATGGGCACGTTTTGCTTAGGAGTGCATGGTTCATATGGATGGGAGGAGTGACGTGTTGGTGTTATTGACAGAGGGCAAAGCACTTGCTTAGGAGGCAGAGGTGATCCCATCTTGGGCAATTCGTACCTCTTTTCTAGTCCCTTTTTCTAATGCTTCATTGGGACCTAGATTACTACTCCTTGGGCACTACACTTCTGATATTAGCTTCAAGTTGTGAAGGATAGGCTGTGATATATGAATCCAGTTTCTTCTGCTTTAGCAAGGGTGTGGCCAGGCTGGCTCTTCTTAAAAAGTTATGAACTTGGATTATTACGCTAATAGGCATTAGGGAAATATATTAAAAATTCATCCTTGAACAAGGAATCTAAAAGACAAAAACTTTTTATTGTACATTCAAGTTTTATTAATAAATATTTAAAAACATTATTAAAACACATTATTCATAGGGCACTGAAATCAATATTATATGTGAGAAAGGTTATTTTTTTAAACCCGTCACTATCACTTAAAGTGTTTTTCTGACGTTTCAAATACCTCGATGTTGGAACCTTTGGTCCTGGTTTTTTCTTCAATAAATGTCTCTTTTCCTTGTTTTTTTCTTCTTTGAGTTCTTTAATTATCTCTTTCCCATCTGTGGAAATGATAATTATCTCTTAATATTGGCTGCGGCCATTTTTCATTTCTTTAACTGCGTAGTTTTGTTAAAACCATCAACAAGGTTTAAATTGCGCAGTTACGGGTGACCCATCATAGCTAAAGTTTTACTTTCAGATAACAAGTTTGGTCCGTATTGTCGAGGGGTGAAAGAAAGGGCATAAAGCTGATTCATTCGAAGTAAGTTGGCTTGATACATTTGAAGAGTAATTGATTCAAATAATCTTGGACTTTTTAGCCTAGGTGGAGTCCGGCAGCCTAAAGAAGGGCTGAGTGTTATATTATATTATTTGCAGTAGGAAAAGAGTTGCCGATGACATATACCGTCCATTTACTACATAGACAGGGGGGGGGTCCGTTTACCCTCTGATGAGATAGTTAGAGATTTTTTAGTGGTGACTCAGTGTGGGTGCATTCTTGGTATAGAGTTTTAACCGTTTGACCATTCAATCACGTTACCATAGAACCCTGGAGCATGGTATACCCGTACAAAAGGTACTAACATACTCTATATTTACGGAACAGTAGTGGTAAGCGCGAGCATTCCATTACAATATTTGTCGCCAGAGAGACTTCCCCTCTAGTAAGTGATGTAGCACCATTTTTGCGCCAATATCTGGGTGGCAGTCGTGGCTTACCACTAGAAAACCCAATATGTATTATTATTTTGAACAGTGGGAACATACCATTTTTCCTTGGTAGAACGTGATAGTCCAAGGCAAATCACGCCACCGTGTCACTCAATGGTTGGCAAACGACACCTTTCTGGCACAACTACAGCATTCCCCACCCTAAGGCATTTTCAGACATTTTCCACCAAAAGAACCATATAAACTAGACTTAAACTTAAAGAATTATACACTACATCGTTTAAACTTAAAGAAATTCCCAATAGCGTTCTCTTTTCTGATGATTTGTGACAAAATACGCCAGCAGGCACAATGTACCTTTCTAGTGGCAACATCTGGTACCCGTCATCATCACTTGAGCGTTTTCTGGCGTTTGGATATCACAGTATCTATATATTTTTATTTGAACAGTGGGAACATGCTATTTCATTGCTAGAACGTGATAGTCCAATGCAGTTCACTCCACCATGGCACTCAATGGCTGGCACAAGTTACCCTCTGGAGCAAACTATTGTTCCTAAGGTATCTTCAGACCTTTTCTTGGTAAAAATTGATGCTTCCAAGTGTATTTTGGTAATTTTTTTTTTTTTTTTTTCGTTTAAAGAGTATGATTTAGGATGTTTAGTTGTGCTATTTCGCGTAGAGCGGTATAAGCTTGCCCGTATCACCTTTGTTGGTGTTTCAAAGAGAATTTTGGAAGAAGTTTGCTTAATTTGCTGTTTCTTGTTTGGCTCGTCAGCGTTAGCTTTTTTGGTGTTTTCCAAGTGTGTTTTTGGAAGTTTTTTTCGTTTGAAACGTTAGATTTTAGGATGTTTAGTTTCACTGCTTCGTGGTTTAGCTTGTCTGTGTTAGCTTTGTTTTGGTGATTCCAAGTGTTTTAAGTTTTTTGTTTGAAACGTTTGATTTAGGATGTTTATTTCAATGTTTCGAGGTTTACCTTGTCTGTTTTAGGCGCTGCTTGTTGTTTTTCCATGAGTATTTGGAAGTTTTTCGTTTGAAACTTTAAGATTTAGGATGTTTAGAGGTTGTGCTCTCTCTTGGTTTAGCTTGTCAGTGTTAGCCCTCTTTGTGTTTCAAAGAGTAGTTTTGGAAGAAGTTATTTAGTTCTCTTCTGTTTCGTGGTTTAGCATGTCTGTATTAGCTTTATTGGTTTTTCCAAGCCATCGTTTTCCTGGAAGTTTTTTTGTTTAGAACAAATGATTTTAGGATATCTAGTTTTTGATTTTTTGCGGTTTAGCTTGTCTGTGTTAGCTGTGTTGCTTAATTCTAAGTGTGTTTTAGAAGTTTTTCGTTTATATAACATATGATTTAGGATGTTTATCTTGCTGTTTTCGTGTTTCGTAGCTTGTCTTTTTTAAGCGTTTTTGGTGATCCCAAGCGTATTTTCAAAGTTTTTTGTTTTGTGTGTCTGACTGTGTTTGCCTCTCTCTGTGTGTTTGGTGTGTCTGACTGCGTGTTTGTGTATGTTTTTTCTATTTAGACACAGCAGAGCCTACAGAAGTACCTACAGGATCTTGCTTCGCATTCATACAATGCAACTGCTTAACAGTTCTTACATATGAGCTGCATGTTTTTGGTCTGGCATCTGTTTTCGACATTTATACAAGTGGCTCTTCTGTCCTGCATTAAAAGAGATTCAAGTACCTGGACACAATTTTGATTCTAAAAAAAAAAATGTTTATTCATTAGTTCAATAGTTTTCTTCCTTTACCATTTCAGTATCCTCGTTATATAATTTATGAATTTCTTCGATAGCGTAGATCTTCCTTTTGACGTCTTGTACTTAGAAGGTGATGAAGATCAATTGACATTGCGCTTCCCAAATAGGTTATTTCATTTGTATAGGTCTTGGGCATACTTGACAACAAGAAGCCCACAGCTTGAAGAATCTACTTGTGGAGCTATTCTGCACGAGTCAAGTTCAAGTTCTATGTAGCGTTTATCCACTCCCTTTCATCAATTTTTAGGTTGGAAAGAACTAGCCTCCCGTGAGCGTGGTTTAACGGCTTCTGGCTATCAAGAAGATAGAAGTTTTCTTGGAGAAATCACATATTCCCCAAAATGAAATGATTCTTGGACTTCGTATTCGTTATAAGTCACACATATTGACACACAATGGAACAAACAAAACACTGCATCATTCGAAACATCACTAAAACTCTCTCTAGGCGTATCTGGTAAGTATTCAAGCATCAATACTTTGTCAAGTTGAAAGTAGAGTAGCTATCGATAGTTCTTGCTGACGCACAGCTAGAAGTTACAAGATTCACGAGGTATGAAAACAACTTCCAGTTGTGAAACAAGTATCAGGCGTCAGCAGTGATTCAAGGTCTGAAAGAAAATTGGAAACACGTCTGTGTCCCCTCAAAGGAAAACCAGTAGCTCTCCACCAATCTAGTTTCTCTGCGTTTTCTACGATAGCAGAATCGGTAGATTTTGACCACTATTCCAAAAAGGCCTTTTTAAAATGCTGGATCACTTGCTTTGCTTCGTCATAACAAATCACTTATGGGCCCTTTAAAAAAAAAAACGCGTAACCATGACAAAAGGGCTGTAGGAATTATAGACTGGTTAGCTTCAACACGAAGATTCGGTCTCCTTACCCTTTTTTGGGGTTTCACCAGTTGAGTGGGGCTATGCAGCCTTTTTCGAACCGACTTCACAAACTGTACATCTTCCGCTTGCTTTGCAACTTTTGAATTATGATTCCCATCAGAGCTTTTCGATTGGGGTTTTGGAACTCTTTTTTAAGTGAAGCTACTTCAATAATTTCTTTTTTTTCATTTCTGAAACCCGTTTCGAATGTATTCTGCTCCCTGCTTGTTTTTCAAGTCAGCTTTTCGCAGTTTCATTAATTGACGGTGAAAAACCCCTCCCCATCATTCTGATCATCACTATCAGCAAGTAGACGACAATTCCTTGGCTGCTAGAGAATCTGCTGCAGGTTTAATATTGTAACAGTCCTGAATGGTTAATGAGCTTTTTATTCCAGGCCTCACGTGCCTTTTAGATCTCCCCTTCACGTTCTTGAGTGTTTTTCAGCTGTATAACTGATTTTTTTCTGTTACTAGTGCATGTCCTCGAGATCTTAAAACTGCTCTAGTTTGCAAGGACATGCAGAGATTCCAAAATTACAAGAACAATCATAAACTTCAACCAAACTATTCCTCTTAGCACCCTTTGTCACAATTTTATTTCCTCTAACAGTGATTGTTTCTGTTCGTGGTGTCACAACATTAACCTTCTTTCTAGTCATATTTGAAACAAGATACACTTGCTTTTCGTTGCAAAATGTAACATGTCCCTTTCCTCCATAGAGTTTCTGCTATGTCAACTAAACCACTTTGCTGGCGGTCTTCTCTTGTCGTATTTATTTCGCAAAAGGAATCTGATGCATCTACTTCTTGGACCATACTTACAGAAACATTTCATTCCTCGATTCAAGTGGATCTTCTTCCTTCTTGATATGAACTACGTTTTCCTTATGTGCCTTCTCAAGGAGTCTATAATCTCCTATTCCCTTATATCCTCGAGACACGTGTGTATAATATTCATCGTCTAAACAAAGAAGGCCCAAGATACATCTGTCCCATTGGTATATCTCGCTTTTGTTGTATAACTCTTTTTCATCACAGCATTGAATGACTCTGCGGTATTGTTTGGTTATTCCGGAGACTGGATTAAAATCAGGATCTGGGAAACGATGAAGGCACAATCATACTTCAACATGTCAGATTCCAGATTATCTCGAAAGTAGGTAAATGCAGGGATGGACCATTTCACGAGCCTGTCAGTTCTTATTTTGGTAGTACTCATCTTCACTTTTTGATCTTAGCAACTGAAGAATATCTTCTTGAACTACCTTGATGTCTTCTTTAGATGCCCCCGCCCATTTTCTGAAGTGCATGTTTTGCATTGATCCGATAGTGTAGCCAGCAATGAGCAGCCTGAATATGAGGAAATATTTTTTTTTTTTTCTCGCAACCTCTATACCCTTTTCTCTATCACTCACAAAAGAATTTTGCGGTGATTGATGCTTGGTGCTTTCTTCATTAGAACTATAAACAGCTCTTCGTGCGAATCAGCTCGATCTATTTTGTGTGAAGTAAAAATGCAATTGGAATCAGAGGTGTTGTCCCCTTATGGTCGAAGTCAGGATGTCCGAATGTCAGAGCTGAAACCCAGTAATTTCCAATGTTTATATATTTGGTATCATAATAGACACACTATCGGATACCGTGTTTTAACAAAGTAATCAACCTCTAAAGATTGCAAATTCTGATATACTAGGTGACGGCTGCTTGCTCCTTTTGTGCCCAAAAAATTTTTTCTGTCACAACAAAAATCAGTTTCCGTCATAAGATATCGAATCATATTTACATGTGTCTTTGGATATCATGCTTTTTCTGGCCAAAGAAAAGGCATCCTTTACCTGCCGCTGACTTCTTGGAACATTTTCTGTCTGCACTCATTCACTGTCTTGCTAAACTCGTTATGGAAATGTTCTCGGGGCGTCATTGTTGTGGTTTTTGCTACATTTTTGGCTCTTATTAATACAGATTTCTCAGAAGGGAACAAAAGGGATAGCTTTTATTCCTTCTTTCTTTTTATGGTTTTCCATGGGGGTCACAATTGGATTTTCTGTCACAAGTACCAACATAATGAAATCACCGTATATAGGGCAGTGCTCAAGGGACAGTTGAATGCACATTGCTCATATCGAAAGATATATCTCTTCAAATCAACCATCTTGCCTTCAATCATCCGTTGATTAACTCTCTTTCTGAAGTTTGGATGAACAGAGGGTACAGATACTGAGTGTCCCCCACTACTTCTGCTATAACGGTAACCATCGGCCTTGTAGTCTTGTAAGTATTCAAAACTATCTGAATATACTAAAAAAATACTATCTGCAGTAGGATAGGCTGGAACTTTGTTCTTGCAGAGTCTAAACTTTGATATACCAGTTTCGTGAGCGGTCCTTAAGATTATGGCAGCCTCAGTAGATCTAAGTGCCGATTTCTTGGTTTCGTAAAATATGTGGGTCCACTGGATTAGGAAGTGAGGCGCCATGTATTGTTTGAATTACACTTGGTCGATCATTTTGAAAATTTGTACTTTTTTGGACAAAAAACAAACATCAGAGAAGGCTTATTAAAAGCCGATTTATTTTTTCTCTCAGGCTGTGTACTATAAATCTGTGTTTCGTAAGAGCCCTGGTAATTGTCTTCACATAATTCATTGGCTATGTATACCGTTTTGTTAACGTTACTTTTTTTTGTTCTGGGTTTCTTTTATTGTTTTCATCATAGGCGTCATTAATCTGGAACTCATTTTCTACTTCCAGTCGAAAACATTCCACCATATTTCTCTTGGTAGTCAACCCTTTTCCATGTCCTTGCACTCTTTAGTGTCCATGCACTCTTTAATGTCCATGCACTCTTTAATTTCCATGCACTCCTTGAACTCCATGTCCAGCTTATCATTTTCAAAGTTCCCTTCGGTATCAATCACTGGATTAGGAAGTGAGGCGCCATGTATTGTTTGAATTACACTTGGTCGATCATTTTGAAAATCTTGTACTTTTTTGGACAAAAAACAACATTCAGAGAAGGCTTATTAAAAGCCGATTTATTTTTCTCAGGCTGTGTACTATAAATCTGTGTTTTTTCGTAAGAGAGCCCTGGTATTTGTCTTCACATAATTCATTGGCTATGTATACCGTTTTGTTAACGTTACTTTTTTGTTCTGGGTTTCTTTATTGTTTTCATCATAGGCGTCATTAATCTGGAACTCATTTTCTACTTCCAGTCGAAAACATTCCAAACCATATTCTCTTGGTAGTCAACCTTTTCCATGTCCTTGCACTCTTTAGTGTCCATGCACTCCATGCACTCCTTGAACTCCATGTCCAGCTTATCATTTCAAAGTTCCCTTCGGTATCAATCTTTTCTGACACCTTTGCTTTAAAGTGTGTTTGGTAACCATCCTTATTGATTTTAACTCCCTGTTTGTTCATCTTCATCTGTGGATTTGCACATTGTACTTACCATTTTGAGCTCATATTCTTTCAAATACCTCTTATTTCTTCTTTCAAGCTTGAGATTTCATTTTTTTCTTTGTATATGTTGATGGATGTGCCACGAGAGCCTCTTTTCTTCTTGTTTTGAGACCCATCATCCGAATAGAAAATTACGAGTGAAACTAAAAAGACACGTATTTCATTGTCTTAAAAACTACATCCACGAGTCTGTGAAAGGGGATCCAAACTTAAATGAGTAAAGCATTACTAGAGAGCAGTTGGATGTCAAATCCCCCTAAAAAGGGAACGAAAGGCTGCTTCTCTTTCAATGGCTTGGAACTTTGCTAAAAAAAAATTCAAATGAATTTACTGAAAAAAATGTGCATTGTTAGTTTATCGTTTTATGTTATAACGTTGATCCTTACTTTCAGTTGAAAAACATTCTTTTTTTTTAAATTTGTTTTCTGATCGTTTTTCTAATAATGCTGGTAAAAGTTTTCAATAATACATTAAAAGTACAGTAAAATAAAACAGTTTTTTTTGTAATAAAAATTACAGTGAAATAAAACACTTAAACCGCTGAGCTTCCTGGAATTAATGTTCATTATTTTCAATAGTTCCTTACAGTTATACGGACTATTATATATTTTTAATTTTACACTTTTTGTCGTTGATGTTTTGAAAAAACAAAGCACGCTGTTCGAGATACATATAGTTTTTTCAATAAAACGGAAAGGACAATAACATATAACCTTAGACTTTTTATGGTTTGGGAAGGGAGAAAGGGGCAGTAGCCAAAACTCCTATTGGTAGTAATTTTTGGTTGACCATATAAAAATTAGGGGGACAAAAGTATTTTTGTCCCCCCTCGATAAATTCCACCCGGGAAATTCCTCTGAGCCCCCCCCCCTGAAAACGGCCTTGGGTTGCACCCCTTACCGTGTTTGGTTTTGAGGGATATCAGACCAAGAGAGTGCATTTCAATGCCAAAATAGTCAACAAAATTTGGAGATAGCTATTTTCTTCAAAATAGTTGAAAGGCCCAATAACTGTCTTTTGAGATAAAATGACCCCCTACAGCCCCTGGAGTAAGCTTTTAAGTTTATAAGCAAAATTTTTATAAAAATTGTCTTTTGTTTTATATTGTTATTGTGGAAGTGTGCATACACATATGCTGATATTTATTCCTTAAAATCTTAATTATTTTTTATTTCTTAAAATTATAAAAGTGAAAACATTAAAAAAATTTCAGTAAAGTACAAATTATATTCTAGCTTTTAGAAAGCATAGAGTTTAGAACCCTACTTAGGTTAATTTCTGCTCGTTATGAGTTTGACTTGTTTTAATTTTTGTTTGTTTTGGGTTTCATTTATTTATTGATACTGATATATGGTAGTTGTATGCTTTGGTAGATTATTTTATTCTATTCTTTTTTCATTTTTGGTTTAATGGAGTTCTTTATTTTTTTTTGGGAAACTTATTTTGTGCAAAAAGTTTTTGTGATTAATTTTTTTTTTTCGTTTTATATTGACATAGTTTTTTTTCAGGGAGAAAGATTGAGCCTCTTCTGAAGTTAAACAGCCATCCCTTCCATAAGAACCTTAAATACCCCCTGGGCATAAACTATGACCCTTGCCCCTAATCTCTGGGTCTGTTTCAACCCTAAAAGCCTTGTTATATGATATTTAGACTATTTTGAATAGAAGGGGTATCTCAAAATTCTAGTAGACGCACTTTAGGACAATACGACGTGTGGGTAGGGTGGAGAGGGTAGCTGCCCTCTGATCACTGACTCTTACTAGATCCCTCCTGATCTGAAAAAAAATACATTGTGCCAAACATCGTTCTTTACTTAGGCACTGCTTCTGCGCTGCCTATGATTTTATTTTTTTTTGTCGTCGATGTATTGAAAAACAAAAGATACATATAGTTTTTCAATAAAACGGAAAGTACATAACAGGCTTAAGTCTTTTATGGTTTGGGAAAGGAGAAGGGGCAGTAGCCAAACTCCTCTTAGTAGTAATTTTTTGTTGACAATATAAAAATAAACCAGACTATGCACATAATATTTTTTCAAGAACAATTGTTGCAGTAGAAGCAGTAAAATACAATAGCGGTGTCTGCTTTGACAATAAACTTGTCAAACACGCAAAGGTTTTTTTTGTAGCTATATAAAGCTTCTCATTCTAATATTAAGTAACCCTTGTGTTTCAGGAGACAACGTTAGAAAATTTGGGACAACAATTAAAAATAGTCAAACTTTAGCGTAAAGAGCAACGTATCAAGGAGGAGCGAAACCTCCTCATACGAAAATAATTTCTGTTCGTTTTATGTTATAACGTTGATCCTTACTTTCAGTTGAAAACATTCTTTTTATTTTAATTTGTTTTCTGATCGTTTTCTAATAATGCTGGTAAATTTTCAATAATACATTAAAATTACAGTAAAATAAACAGTTTTTTGTAATAAAAATTACAGTGAAATAAACACTTAAACCGCTGAGCTTCCTGGAATTAATGTTCATTATTTTCAACAGTTCCTTACAGTTATACGGACTATTATATTGATTTTACACTTTTTGTCGTTGATGTTTTGAAAAACAAAAGCACGCTGTTCGAGATACATATAGTTTTCAATAAAACGGAAAGGACATAACATACCTTAGACTTTTATGGTTTGGGAAGGGAGAAAGGGGCAGTAGCCAAACTCCTATTGGTAGTAATTTTGTGTTGACCATATAAAATTAGGGGGACAAAAGTATTTTTGTCCCCCCTCGATAAATTCCACCCGGGAAATTCCCCTGAGCCCCCCCCCCTGATCCCCCTGAAAACGGCCTTGGGTTGCACCCCTTACCGTGTTGGTTTTGAGGATATCAGACCAAGAGAGTGCATTTCAATGCCAAAATAGTCAACAAAATTTGGAGATAGCTATTTTCTTCAAAATAGTTGAAAGGCCCAATAACTGTCTTTTGAGATAAAAATGACCCCCTACAGCCCCTGGAGGTAAGTTTTTAAGTTATAAAAAATGTCCTTTGTTTTATTTGTTTATTGGGAAGTGTGCATACACATATGCTGATTATTATTCCTTAAAATTTTAATTATTTTTTATTTCTTAAAATTATAAAAGTGAAAACATTAAAAAAAAATTTCAGTAAAGTACAAATTACATTCTAACTTTTAGAAAGCATAGAGTTTTAGAACCCTACTTAGGTTAATTTCTGCTCGTTATGAGTTTGACTTGTTTTTATTTTTGTTTGTTTTGGGTTTCATTTATTTATGATACTGATATATGGTAGTTGTATGCTTGGTAGATTATTTTATTCTATTCTTTTTTTTCATTTTGGTTTAATGGAGTTCTTTATTTTTTTTGGAAACTTATTTTGTGCAAAAAGTTTTTGTGATTAATTTTTTTCGTTTTAATATTGACATAGTTTTTTTCAGGAGAAAGATTGAGCCTCTTCTGAAGTTAAACAGCCATCCCTTCCATAAGAACCTTAAATACCCCCCCTGGGCATAAACTATGACCCTTGCCCCTAATCTCTGGGGTCTGTTTCAACCCTAAAAGCCTTGTTATATGATATTGAGACTATTTGAATAGAAGGGGTATCTCAAAATTTCTAGTAGACGCACTTTAGGACAATACGACGGTGTGGGTAGGGTGGAGAGGGTAGCTGCCCTCTGATCACTGACTCTTTACTAGATCCCTCTGATCTGAAAAAAAAATACATTGTGCCAACATCGTTCTTTACTTAGGCACCGCTTCTGCGCTGCCTATGATTTTTTTTTTTTTTTTTTGTCGTCGATGTTTTGAAAAACAAAAGATACATATAGTTTTCAATAAAACGGAAAGTACATAACAGGCTTAAGTCTTTTATGGTTTGGAAAGGAGAAAGGGGCAGTAGCCAAACTCCTCTTAGTAGTAATTTTTTGTGACAATATAAAAATAAACCAGACTATGCACACAATAATTTTTTTCAAGAACAATTGTTGCAGTAGAAGCACTAAACAATAGCGGTGTCTGCTTTGACAATAAACTTGTCAAACACGCAAAGGTTTTTTTCTTAGCTATATAAAAGCTTCTCATTCTAATATTAAGTAACCCTTGTGTTTCAGGAGACAACGTTAGAAAATTTGGGACAACAATTAAAAATAGTCAAACTTTAGCGTAAAGAGCAACGTATCAAGGAGGAGCGAAACCTCCTCATACGAAAATAATTTCTGTTCGTTTTATGATATAACGTTGATCCTTACTTTCAGTTGAAAAACATTCTTTTTTTTAATTTGTTTTCTGATCGTTTTTCTAATAATCTACTACTACTACTACTAACAAACTCATCGCAGCACCAAGCCGCCTGAGGCCAACACAGCTACGCACGCTCCTCCTCCACCCCAATCTATTCAAGGCCTTCCTTTTTACACCTGCCCACGAAGTTCCCCATTTCCTTTAAATCTTTCTTTATGACGTCCTCCCACCCCAGACGGGGACGACCTGCTTTCCGTTTAGCCCTAGATGGTTGGCCGAAAAGAACAATCTTCGGCAATCTGTCATCCTTCATCCGCACAACATGCCCAACCACCTCAACCTTTCTTTCATTATAGACCTAGAAAGCGGTATTGAACCACATTTTTCATATAGCCTATTGTTTGAAATACGGTCAGTCAGCCGGTACCCAGAACAATCCTTAAGCAATTTCTCTGGAAAACATCTAGCAAATCTTCATCCGCTTTTCGTCGGAGCGTCCATGCTTCAGAGCCATATTTGACCACTGTCATCACTGTAGCTTCTAAGATTCTAATCTTGGTTTGTAGACTTATCTTCCTATTCTTCCAGACTTTTTTTAACTGTGAAAAAACACCCTGAGCCTTGGCTATTCTATTTTTAACATCTTCACTGCTCCCACCATCTTTACTAATAATACTACCAAGATAAGTGAAACTGCCCACCTGATCATCTTTTCATTACCCAACATCACCTTTTCATCGTCACTTATTCCTAGCCTTAGTGACTTAGTCTTCCTAACATTAATTTTCAAACCAATACTAGCACCCTGAACTCGCAAAACCTCTAAAACTTCATTCATTTTGCTCACACTATCATCTAGGATGCTTAAATCATCAGCATAATCCAAGTCCAGGAGACTTTTTCCTCCCCATTTGATTCCGTGGTCTCCCATTGCCTTTCCGTGTGCTCCTTAAAACAAAGTCCATCAAAATAATCCATATAAAGGGGGATAGAACACAGCCCTGCTTAACTCCTGATTTAATACAAAACCAGCTGCTAACCTCATTTCCTACCTTAACCGCAGCAGTGTTATTCTCGTACATAGCACTAATCACTTTAATGTATTTGTCTGGTATACCATACAAAGATAAAACCTTTACTAAAGCTCCTCTATCAACAGAATCGAACGCTTGCTCATAATCTATAAAACTGAGGACCAAAGGAGTTTGAAAACTTAGGCACTTCTCAATTATTAACCTAAGAGTGAAAATTTGGTCAACACATCCTCTACCTTTTCTAAAACCGCACTGCTCTTCTCTTAAAACTTTGTCTACGGCATCTCTCAGTCTAAAAAGTATCATATTACTAAGCAATTTGCTACCTACAGAGACCAGACTACTATGCCTCGATAATTACCACACTCACTTTTATCACCTTTCTTATAAAGTGGCTTAATTAATGCTGGTAAATTTTCAATAATACATTAAAATTACAGTAAAATAAAACAGTTTTTTTTGTAATAAAAATTACAGTGAAATAAACACTTAAACCGCTGAGCTTCCTGGAATTAATGTTCATTATTTTCAATAGTTCCTTACAGTTATACGGACTATTATATTGATTTTACACTTTTTGTCGTTGATGTTTTTGAAAAACAAAAGCACGCTGTTCGAGATACATATAGTTTTCAATAAAACGGAAAGGACATAACATACCTTAGACTTTTATGGTTTGGGAAGGGAGAAAGGGGCAGTAGCCAAACTCCTATTGGTAGTAATTTTTGTTGACCATATAAAATTAGGGGGACAAAAGTATTTTTGTCCCCCCTCGATAAATTCCACCCGGGAAATTCCTCTGAGCCCCCCCCTGAAAACGGCTTTGGGGTAGGTTGCACCCCTTACCGTGTTGGTTTGTTTGAGGGATATCAGACCAAGAGAGTGCATTTCAATGCCAAAATAGTCAACAAAATTTGGAGATAGCTATTTTCTTCAAAATAGTTGAAAGGCCCAATAACTGTCTTTTGAGATAAAATGACCCCCTACAGCCCCTGGAGGTAAGCTTTTAAGCTATAAAAAATGTCTTTTGTTTTATTTGTTATTGGGAAGTGTGCATGCATTTTTCGGCTGGGGCAGGGGGACGAATTTTCTGCCGGAGAATTTTCAATGGAGAGGAAAGCTTCCGGGGGGTGAAATTTTCAGAAGAAATTTTAAACTGGGTGAATTTTGCTAGAATTCATATACGAAATTTCTTTATATGTCTTGCTTTCTCTTTTTACCGATTCAATTTTCGCGTCGAGATGTTAAGGTAATTGTCCGGGGTAAATTCCGGGGTTAAATTAACCATATCAGATAGAAAAAATGTTTGTGGAAAACTGGTTAGGGTTTACTCAGTCACAAATTAGAACTTATATTTTCCTTATTATGGATCACTATCTATTGATGGCAGCCAAAAATGGGGCAACAAATTTTTTTTCCATGGTTTTTCCCTCTCTTCTCCTTTGGTTACTTTATAATTACTTTATAGTCCCAAACTTCCAGGCGGGGCCATGCCCCCCTGCCTCCTCTTGTCGGTGCCCATGTTTTAACATACCTGTCAACACTCTCTAAACTTTAACCTCAATACTTTGAAGATTTTTCAACCTCAACCGTTGAAGGTTCTTTCCCTCAGAAAATACCCCCACCCCCTGCCGCAGCTCATTGGTCTACAAACACTTTCGACTTATAAAAAAAAGTACTTGAACTCTCAATTTCCGATCTAATGAGCACCCTCTGAAGCTTTTGCGACCATGAGGCATAGGTGTGGATGAGGAAGGGATAGTCCTTTCCTATACGAAATAAATTCTGCTCATTTTGGGGTTTAATGTTAATCTTTACTTTCATAGCAACAGCGTACACCAGAAGTATTCCCAGAAATCATAGGGAGTACATAACAATTTTACATTTTTGTTTATTTTTTTCGTTTCCGTTGCATCCCCCCCCCCAAAAAAAAAAAAAAATATTCACCGTCATTTTTACTTAATTTGGATAACTTGGCTCCAGCTTTACCACCCACCACTCCCCTCCCCCCTTCCCAGGATTTTGAAGAAATTACGGCACGGTCAAAACCCCTATGCATTCCAGAGGCCAGAACATACTTTGGCACTTTACTGAATTAAATTTGAAAAAAAAAGACTTGTTTATTAGATTTTCGACTATGTTGAACAAAATGGCTATCTCAGAATTTTAATTGGGTAACTATTTATGTTATTTTATTATGTTCATGGCCGTATATTTGGTTTTAAAATACGCTTCTCTATCTATCTATCTAATATGCAGGATAATTAAACCAAACACATTTTGCATGCAGACCCGCTATACTTTAACCCCCGCCTTCTAATATGCAAATATATAGCCCAAATTTATTTCTAAAGTAACGAAGAAACTAACGAAAAAACTGGTGTGTTCTCGAATATTACACAGCGTAAACTTGAGGGAGTGGCGTATAAGACACAAGTATCAAAATTCCTTTCCCCTACGGAAATTAAAAAAAAATAAAACTCAAATAAAACTCTCAAATTTTGAAAGTCTTATTTTTCACGGGGGGTATTTTCCATGGGGGGGGGGTAATTTTGTTTTTAATTATTTGGTGAGCCAAAATCAAAACCTGCATTAATTCAAAAACGTTCAAAAATAAAATAAAAAAACAAGTTTTTTTAAATTGAAAGTAAGGAGCGACATGAAACTTAAAACGAACAGAAATTACTCCATATATGAAAGGGGCTGTCCCATCCTCAACGTCTCTCTCTCTCTAATTACGCTAAAGTTTGACTCTTTCTTACAACTCTATTTTTTTAAACAATAAAATTTTAGCGCAAAGAGCGAGACGTTGAGAAGGGGACAGCCCCTGTCATATTAGGAAAAATTTCTGTTCGTTCTAAGTTTTAATTTCGCTCCTTACTTTCAATTAAAAAAAACTTTTTTTTTTAATTTAATTTTTGAACGTATATGGAACCACCGTACCTACCCCCACCTAAACAATGACTCATTCCCCTCCCTCATTATAGCTGATACGTAAACACAGATCGCCAAGCACAGCTTAATTTCATTACAAATAAAGCGAATCAACTTGATTGAATCCAGTCCTGCCTTCGTGTGCCATTACTTCTTTTACAACTGGAGAATCTAAAATATAGTTATTCATATTTTTAAACTGGAGCTTGAAACCTCCACGGCAGGGTTATCTGATATGATGTATCTGATAAATAGATTTTCAGTAAGATCTCTTGCTTTTTTTTTTGGGGGGGGGGGTCCCCTTTTTCAAAAATTAGGCAAATTTTCTCAAATTTTTGGTTTTGGGTGTGGAACAATAAACTGAAAGAATTTATATATATTGATACCAATAGATATATCGAAAGAATTGACTTATTATGTTGATTCCAAATATATTAGTTTTCATTAAATTTAATCTTACCCATCAAAAGCTACGGGTCAGAGAAAATTTGTCTGAAAAGTGGGAGAGACCTTCTTGAAGTCATATAATTTTAATGAAAACCACACCATCAGATTGAAACTGTAGATGTTTCAAGCTCATATCTGCAAAATGTGGAATTTTGCAATTTTTACCAGAAGAAAAAATCACAGATGCGTGTTTATTTGGCTTTTTGTTGTTGTTTTTTTTTTTTTTCAGGGGTGATCGTATCGACCTTGTAGGCCTAGAACGTAAGGATAGGGCTCGTTCTAATGGAAATGAAAAGTTCTTGTACCTTTTTTTGTCTATATATAAAAATAGAGAACATAGAAATACTGATCTTTTTTTCTGCGCTACCAAAAGTACTGTTTTCATATAACTTTACAGTTTCATGAAATGTAATTAAACAAATAGGAAAGGGTTTTCATCTAAAATAAGGAGCAATTTAAAACTTAAAACAAATATAACACCTTTTCAACACCTTGCTCATTAACAAAAGTATTTGTTTTTTGCGGGGGTTATATGGGAGGATCTTTCCATGAAGGAAGTTTTTCATTGGGAAGGAGCATTGCTGTGAAGGGGTGCCGCATTTCACAGCATTATTAAAGAAAAAGATCAGAAATTAAATAAAAAAAACAAGTTTTTCAACTGAAAGTAAGGAGCACCATCAAAACCCAAACGGACAGAAAATATTACGTATATGATTTGGTTCAACCCCTAGTCAATACTACTTCGCTCTTCAAGCCAAAGAATTTTTAGTACTTTCATAAGAGCTATTTATTGTAATTAACGGCCTTTGTGATTAAGTAAACATTTTTAAAGAATTGGAACAAAATTCGAACTTTAGCTTAAAGAGCAAGGTATTGAATAGGGGGGGAACCCCCTAATATACGTATTAAAAATCAATGAATATAGAAGTTCGGTACGTAAGTTAATTCGTAAGTTACGATACATTTATTACTAATCAAAACGTTCGTAAATAAAATTAAACAAGTTTTGAAAAATCCATTTAATAAAAAAAAAGCAAATTTAATATACAAATTTTGTTTTAATTATTCATGTGCGGTGAGCCAAAATCAAAACCTGCATTAATTCAAAAACGTTCAAAAAATAAATAAAAAACAGGTTTTTTAACTGAAAGTATGGAACTTCGAATGAGCTCTCTCTTGATTTTATAGGGCCAATGGGTCGGTACGATTACCCCTGAAAAAAAAATAAACACACGCCTCCGTGATCTTTCTTCTGGCAAAAATACAAAGTTGCAGATTTTTGCAGATATGAGCTTGAAACATATGTAACAGGGCTTTCTGATACGCTAAATCTGACGGTGTGCTTTTTCATTAAAATTATTTCACTTGTAGGGGATGTTTCCCCCCTCTTTTCAAAAATCAGGCAAATTTTCTCAGGCTCGTAGCCTTTTATGAGTAATACTAAACGTAATAAAATTTATATATTTAGAATTAGCATTATAAGCCCATTCTTTTGATACATTTATTGACATCAAAACTCCGTTTTTAAAAGTTTTCGATTACTATTGAGCCGTATCACTTGTTTTTTTTATTGTTTTTTTTTTATTACGCATATGTTATTACGTATATAAGGGGGTTCTCCCCTTAGTCAATACCACGCTCTTTACGATAAAGTTAAAATTTTGTTTAAATCACAAATCGCTGAATCACAAAGGCTGTTTTTAATTAGAATAGATAGCTCTTTTGAAAGCACTATAAAAACTGTAGCGTAAAGAGCGAGGTATTGACTTGGGGATGATCCCACTCATATACGTAATAATTTCTGTTCGTTTTTAAGTTCTTATGTTGCTTCTTACTTTCAGTTGAAAAAACTTGTTTTTTTTTAATTTAATTTCTGATCGTTTTTTAAATAATGCTGGAAATCCGGCGCCCCCTTCATAGAAATGTCCCTTACCCCAAGGAAACATCTTCCACGGAAAGATTTTCCCGAGTAAACCCCCTCCTCCTGCACCCCCCCCCCAACCAGAAAAAAATCCTTCATGAAAATGGCTGTAAACTTCATAATAACCAAAACAATATCTAAACAATGGGCAAAGTTCATAAATTGCAGCCCTTCCCCTGGGAACAGTGGGGAATTCAGTCATCTTAAAAGACATATTTATTAGATTTTCGACTATGTTGAACAAAATGGCTATCTCAGAATTTTAATTGGGTAACTTCGGGAAAAATGAGCATGGGAGGGGGCCAAGTTGCCCTCCAATTTTTTTGGTCACTTCAAAAGGGCACTAGAACTTTTAATGTCCATTCAAATGAGCCCATTTACGATATTCTAGGATTACTGGATTGATACGATCACCCCTGGGGAAATAAAAAAATAAATAAATAAAATAAACACGCATCCGTGATCTTTCTTCTGACAAAAATACAAAATTCCACATTTTTGAAGATAAGAGCTCGAAACTTCTACAGTAGTGTTCTCTGATACGCAAAAATCCCATGGTGCGATTTTCATTAAAGTTCTTTTACTTTTAAGGGTATTTCCCTCTTTTTTCTTAAATAAGTCAAATTTTCTTAGGCACATAACTTTTAATGGGTAAGACTAAACTCGATATAAACTTATATATTTTAAATCAGCATAAAGATTTGACTTATTTGACATATCTATTGGCATCAAAATTCTGTTTTTTAGAGTTTTGGTTACTATTGAGCCATTTCGTTACCACGAACTGTTAGAAAGAAAATACAAGTGAATGTGGTTTGTCAGTTTAATATACATATGCTGATAGTTATTCCTGAAAATCTTAATAGTATTTGGTTTACAGTCTGTGATCTCATGATCTATGAATTTTTACTTCTGTCGATTTTTATCTAAACAAACAAACATGGCTACAACCCCTGAAGCAAAGTGGAATGTAACCAAAAGTTTTGCTTTAACATCTGAATTGAAAGGAAAACTTCAACGCAAGCAAATTGAAAGATTTTGCCGTTATAATTTGCGTAATTAGCTAATTTGGGATGGCCACGACGTTTTTGAACCATAACTCAACATCTGATAATAAGCAGCTCTTACTAGTCTATCTTCATTACACCTAATGAGCTTCAACCATAATCTAAGCATCACAATAGACCTACGTAGTTTTAACAAAAACAAGTCCATATCACCTTTCAGAATCTGTGAATGAGTTTGTCTCAAAAAAGCATATGCTATGCTTTACCCCCACCCCCTCCCCTAATGTATAAATATATAGCCCATTTTTGTTTCTAAACTATTATATAATTAAACAATTACTTACAAGAATTTCCAACTTCTAATATTCCAATTTCTGAGGTATATACACAAAATTTGACTCGCTTATAAGATATGTTGCTCGTTTAGTTCTAGATTTCAAAAGAAATATGTCCCAGTCTTTATCTATCAAAAAAGGTTGAAACACCCTAACAGGCAATAAGATAAACGATGCCAGAAGAAACGCATGGGAACAGAGTTATCTTTTAAGATAACTCTGTCCCAAATGACTTCCACTAATTTTCGCTGAATTTTCGCAAACAGGTCTTTAAGTTTTAACGTCGTTCCTTATTCTCAGTTAAAAAAGCTTGTTTTTTTTATTTATTTATTTAGGGACAGGTGAAATAATTCCCTAAGCCTAAAGGCACATTTCTATTGAGCTAGCAAAATATGCCACAAATACGTCTGGACATTCGAAGCTGTCCGCTAAATTTACCCCCCTTGGAAAATACCCCCATCCCCCGGTGAAAAATACCCCCCACAGAAACACCCACCCCCCTCCCCGTAAGTAACCCGTGGAAAAAGAACCCCCCCCCCTCTGTGGAAAAATAAGTCTTTCAAATTTGGGAATTTTATGACTTTTGTTTTTATTTTTCCGTGGGAGGAAGAAATTTTGGTACTTGCACAAATGCGTCTGGACATTCGAAGCTGTCCGCTAAATTTACCCCCCCCCCCTGGAAAATACCCCCATCCCCCGGAGAAAAAATATCCCCCCAGAAAATACCCCCCACAGAAAACCACCCCCTCCCCGTAAGTGACCAGCGGAAAAAGACCCCCCCCCCCCCTCTGTGGAAAAATAAGTCTTTCAAAATTTGGGAATTTTATATGACTTTTGTTTTTTATTTTCCATGTGAGGGAAGAAATTTTGGTACTTGTGTATTATACGCCACTATATAAAGTCACTATTATGTCACTTGTCTTTGTCTTGTCTCACGCTAAGTTGAAGAAACGAACTAAGAAACAAATTTGTTTTCGAGTTTTTTACAAAGCGTTAATTTGAGTGAGTGGCCTATAATACACAAGAAACAAATTGCTTTCCGCTAGGGAAAATAAAAAAAACAAAACCAAAATAAAAATATCAAATTTGGAAAGTCTTATTTCCCCACTGGGGTATTTTCGGGAGGGGGTATTTTCTTAGGGATATTTTCTGGTGAAGTATTTTCCAGGGGTCTATTTTCCGTGGAGGGGGTAGAACTATTTTCTTGAGGGGGTATTTTTTAGGGTGGTAAATACTGGGAGGAGGGGGGGGGTGTAAACTCCTAGAACCGGGTGAACCAAGTTTAAGCAAGCAAGGTAAAGTAGAGTTAGAAGCAAACTTAAAAATTATTTTGGATTTATTTCTACCCATGTTTGGCTCAATGGAGCTCTTTTTAACTTTTCTTTGAAAAATTTGTTTTGTGGAAAAAGTCTTTAAAATTAATTTGTGTTCGTTTCTTTTATTGACATTAAATAAAAAAACTTTTTCCACAAAATAATCTTTCAAAGGAAGGCCTCTCCATTACTTGGACTATCTGTCTTGGCTTTTCTCTGTTTAAAATTACCCAGCATCTTGATTCAACCTATGCAACCTATTGCAAAATACTTGATAACTTCAATTCAAAATCAAAAAACTAGAAATGAACTCCGTTAAACTAAGAATGACGAAATAGAATCAAATGACCTGCCAAGCATAAAACTATTACCAATCATCCTCATTAAATAAATGAAACCCAAAACGAACAGAAATAAATAAATAACCGAGTCAGAGTCAAAACGAGCAGAAATTAACATGAGTAGGGCTCAAAACCCAGGGGCGTAATTTGATGTGGGGCATGGAGGGGAACTACCTCTTCAGAACCAAAGCCCTCCCTCGACCTCAGTCTGCCCCTCACCCCCAGCAGAAATGTAGATTCTGCAAAAAATCTTGTCAAAACTAAGATAAGCCTGCATAATTCAAGTATCCTGAGAAACGTCAATGGGAATCGGATATATAATTAATTTTCATTCTCCACATTACTGAGAGAGGGGAAAACTGCCTCCACCTGGCCCCATCAAACGAAGCCCCTGGGAAAACTCCCTCTATATAAGACTAATATATGTTCGTATTGAGTTATAACGTCGCTCCTTGCTTTCAGTTGAAAAAAACTATTTTTTAAATTTAATTTCTGATCGTTTTTTCAGATAATGATGGTAATTCTCTCCCTGCATGATAAAATTATCTCCTCTTGCAGTAAAATCAACCATAGAAGGTTCTTTCCCTCAGAAAATACCCCCCTCAACACTCCCTGCCGCAGCTCATTGGTCTACAATCACTTTCGACTTATGAAAAAAGGTACTTGAACTCTCAATTTCCGATCTAATGAGCACCCTCTGAAGCTTTTGCGACCATGAGGCAAAGGTTTGGATGAGGAAGGGATAGTCCTTTCCTATACGGAATAAATTCTGCTCGTTTTGGGGTTAAATGTTACTCTTTACTTTCATAGCAACAGCGTACACCAGAAGTATTCCCAGAAATCATAAGGGAGTACATTTCAATTTTGGCATTTTTTTTTTTTCGTTTCCGTTGCACTCACCCCCCCAAAAAATATTCACTGTCATTTTCACTTAATTTGGATAACTTGGCTCCAGCTTTATCATCATCCCCCCCCCCCCCCCTTCCCAGGATTTTGAAGAAATTACGGCACTGTCAAAACCCCTATGCATTCCAAAGGCCAAAACATACTTTGCACTTTACTAAAATTAAATTTAAAAAGAACAAGTTTTTTTTTTTACTGAAAGTAAGGAACGACGTTAAAACTTAAAACGAACAGAAATTATTCCGTATACGAAAGGGGCTGTGCCCTCCTCAACGCCTCGCTCTTTACGCTAAAGTTCGTTATTGTTTAAAAAAAATAAAGTTGTGAGAAAGTCAAACTTTAGCGTAAAAAGCGAGGCGTTGAGGAGGGCACAGCCCCTTTCATATACGGAATAATTTCTGTTCGTTTTAAGGTTTAACATCGTTCCTTACTTTCAGTTAAAAAAACTTGTTTTTTTTATTTAATTTTTGAACGTTTTTTGAATTAATGTAGGTTTTGATTTTGGCTCACCGTACATGAATATTAAAAAAAAATTTGCATATTAATTTTACTTTTTTTTATTAAAATGGCTTTTTCAAAACTTGTTTGATTTTTATTTACGAACGTTTTGATTAGTAAATAAATATATGTAACTTACGAATTAACTTACGTAACGAACTTCTGTATTCATTGATTTTTAATACGTATATTAGGGGGTTTGCCCCCTGGTCAATACCTTGCTCTTTAGCTAAAGTTCAAATATTGTTCAAATTCTTTAAAAATGACTCCTTAATCTCAAAGGCCGTTAATTAGAATAAAAAGCTCTTATGAAGTACTAAAATTCTTTGCCTTGAAGAGCGAGGTATTGACTAGGGGAAAAACTTGTTTTTTTTTAAATATAATTTCTGATCTTTTTCTTTAATAATGCTTGGAAATGCGGCGCCCCCCACATAGCAATGTCCCTTCCCCAATGAAAACTTACTGCATGGAAAGATCCTCCCATATAACCCCCGACCCCCCCCCCGCTTCCCACCTACCAGAAAAAATCCCCCTGAAAACGTCTGTATACTTACCAATAACCAATACTATATGTTAACATTTGGTAAATTTCAAAACTTTCAGCCCTCTCCCCAGGGATTCCTGGGGATTAAGTCATCCTAAACGACATAGTTTATCATATTTTTGACCATGCTGAACAAAATGGCTATCTCAAAATTTTGGTCAGGTGACTTTGGGAAAAAATGAGCCTGGGAGGGGGCCTAGTTGCCCTCCATTTTTTTGTCACTTAAGAGGTTGCTAGAACTTTTAACTTCTGTTTCCAATGAGCCCTCCCATGACATTCTAGGACCAATGGTCGATACGATTACCCCTGGGAAAAAAAATAAACACGCACCCGTGATCTTTCTTCTGGCAAAAAATGCAAAATTCCACATTTTTGTAGATAGGTGCTTGAAACCTCTACAGTAGAGTTTCTGATACGCTGAATATGATGTTGTGATTTTTTATTAAGCTTCTATAGCTTTTAGGGGGTCTTTCTCCCTTTTTTCAAAAATCAGCCAAATTTTCTCAGACGCTTAACTTTTGATGGGTAAAACTAAACTTGATGAAACTTATATACTTGAAATCAGAATTAAAATTTGATTCTTTTGATGTATCTATTGGTATCAAAAATCCGTTTTTTTAGAGTTTCGGTTATAATTGAGCCGGGTTGCTCCTTACTTACAGTTCGTTACCACGAACTGTTTGATATATTTTTTGGGTTTAAGAGAATAAGATATTTTGCGTCTCATATGCCATCTTCTATTCAAAGTACAAACTCTATAACTCGTAATTAGCAGACCCATATATACGATCGATATGTCTGTGTATCCTTGGCAAAAGCCAAAACAAGAGACATTCAAGTTTTGTGATAAAAACCAGTTTTTTGACATGATGCCTATACATGCCACATTTCGATAGAGTCGTTTTTTTTTGGTTTAGAATCGGCATATCATCACCTTCGTATTAGCTTAAGAAACAAAACAAGTCTTGTGACGTCAGCTCTTAAACATGCCCCTTTTCGACAAGAATTCATTTTTGTTTCTATGCGGCATGGCCGCATAAAACCTGTTTCAAACATGCCACAAAGCGGCTGATCCTGTTTTCGACCGACCCCATTATGACCCGACCTTTTAATGAAGCTTGGGCACTGGGACCAAGGGCGCCATTGTCAATCGAGCGCTACGTTAGGTGGGGATGTCAATATCGCTTTTGTCGCACCAATTCGTTTTAGGGTGAATCGGCCTGGTCCTTATGAATGAATGTTTTCAAAGTAAACCCGTTTTCATCAATAAGAAAAAAAAATGGGTTGGACGCATATGGTCCTTTCCTTTTGGACGATAAAACCATGCAAGTGCTGTATTAAGTATAACTCACCAAAATCTTGTTAATTTTTGTCAACTTTTCAACTTTTGTGCATCCCTGCTTTCAATAAAAAAAATCAATGCACTATCACTTAAATATAATAAATCCCTATGCCCCTCCCCCCCTTCTGGAAAAAAAATACTTAACTTATTGGAACCCCTGCTTTCAAAAAAAAAAACGAGGTATTATCATTTAAATATAATAGCTCACAACCCCTCCCCCTTTTCTGGATACCACCTTGATAGGATGCTGTCTCTGCTTTAAATTAAAAAAAAATTAACTTTTGGGATCCCTTGCTTTCAATAAAAAAAATTTCGAGATATTATCATTTATTTAAATGTAATACCCCCTACACCCCCCCCTCTGGATACCACCTTGATAGGATACCGTCTCAGCTTTCATTAGAAAATAATTTACTTAATAATTAACTAAGTCACTATATGGTTCAAACAAACACGCAAAATAACGTTAAACAGCTTAGTGTTCCTTGAAAAAAAAATGGGGGTACGAGTAAAGGGGTACAAAGACAACGATAAAAATATTGACATTATTCACATATACCTCAAATTATTGGAAAACTGAGTCATAGATTTGCTGCGGCATTCGATAGGATCCAAAGAATCTAATTAAAAGGGGCACGCATAAAAGCCAAATTAGGCCAGTAGCCTACGAGAAATCGCAAAATACCGAAGACAATGAATAACTCCTGATTGGGGCCCTGGGTCTATCAAAATATTTCAATGGTTTCCCAGGGAATTTAATATCATTTTCTTCTGTCTCCACTTTAAATGAAAAAAATAATTATCTTTTTGACATCCCTGCTTTCAATAAAAAAATGAGGTATTATCATTTTAAAATGACAGACTCCTACCCCCCCCCCCTCTATAGGCAATAACTTACAATTTATTTATGAATCATATTTTTGGGGTAACTTCCTGTTCAATCTTTAATTCCCCATCCTTGTACATAGCTTAGTCTATAGCTAAATTTTGTCTCAATAGAAGGGTTTTGTTCTTTTTTTTGGGGGGGGGGGGGTAAAAATGTAAAAAAAAAAAACAAAAACAAAAAAAAAAAAAAAAAAAAAAAAAAAAAAAATCAAAAAAAAAAAAAAAAAGAAAAAAAAAAGAAAAAAAAAAGAAAAAAAACAAAAAAAACAAAAAAAAAAAAAAACAAAAAAAAAAGAATTCAGAAAGAAGAATTTTCATTTATTTTCTATAAAGCGTTTTTAACAATGAGTATTAAACATTAAGAAAATCTTACCTGAAAACAGCAAAAAAACTGGAAACTTACAATTCAGCTGTAAAAAAAAAATCTGTCGGGTGTCAATTTCAAAATCCAACTGAAAGGCTGAAGCTGTATAATAGTGAATACATTCTATAATTCTATTCAACTTGAAACTAAAATTCTTGAATACAAATGATGTAAGAAATAGCGATTGGGAAACTGAAATCGAAATGATTTAAACTCATTTCATAAAGACGATACTTTTTTTTTGTCAACACATGAAGAACTGTGTATATTGCAATATCTGCAATTGCATATTGCATCTGTCTGGTTTTTATTCAAAGTAACAAAAAAGACGAAAATTAATGAATAAGAGAGTAGTGAAGAATTAAGGTATGCAAAATAATATTTGGCAGGTACAGTCACTGGTGATAAATCGCTAGGGGTGGCGCCGTGATTGTGTGATTTTCGGGGATTCGAGGAACCAAATTTTTTTTCGGGGGGACGCATAGATTTTTCGGCAAAATACCTGAAAATTCGGGGATAGTACAAGCCCTGATTGATTTCTAATCAGGAAAATCAAAATACTAAAACCACACGAGAAGGAAAAGCTCCGATTTTGCGGCAATAAAGAATTACCGCAAAATTAATTTAAAGTCGACCGAACGCCACCACCTCTGCCGGCGGTGGCGCACCTGCGTCGTGTCGGTGGCGTTACGACACGTCGGTGGCGTTCGACCGGGTCTCTCGTTGGCGGCGGTCGGTCGATCCGCCGGCGCGGCGCTGGGGTCTATATAAGGCCAAAAATAGAGTATAGGATAGTTGCTTACGGCCATACCAATAAAAAAAAACGTCGAAATTGCAAACTATCCAGAACATGGCCCTCCGACTGGCTCTTGGCTTGTACCCACACACTTCTAGTGATCTTACCAGGAAACTAGCAAGAGTTGTCCCTAGAAGCGAGAAAATAGCCAAAGCCACTGTTAGATATTATACCAGGATCCATGCCTATGGGAAGCGGCACCTCATTTTCACTCTTTGTCATGGGAGCGCTAGGCAGCAGAATAAAATCGGGATCGCATTATGGCAAGCTTTTTTAGCACTCTGTCCAAACTGGTCATTAGATAAAATTCAGGCTGATTCTTTAAAGTTGCCTCCTCGATGGAAGTATTTCCATCCAAATGTCAGCCTTAAGCTTATACAACACAAAAAAGGAGAATATCCCACATCAACTAATTATGGCTGAATTTTTAAGAAAAAAGGCTACAGAGTTTAAAGATTATTTGCACATTTATGCCGATGGATCCCTAGTAGGGAATAGATTAGCCGCAGCAGCAATAATTCCACACAGCTCTTTGTCCATTCAAAAGCCTCTCCCACTGAAATTTCTCAGATTTGACGGCTGAACTGGCAGCAATAGTTGAATCACTAAAGGCGGTCAAAAATATACCTCCCCATTTCAGCAAAGCAGCAATCTTCTCGGATTCTCAGACTGCTCTTAAACTAATGAAAACCTTAACATGGAACGCAAAAGGACACTGATTTGCAGGAGATAAGAGAACAGCTTGGTTCTCTATATAAGATTGAAATAGCAGTGGCTTTCCAGAATATTCCTAGCAATGTAGGCATTTACAATAACGAAAAAGTGGACATTCTTGCCGCAGAGACAGCAAAGTCTATGAACCCACAGCTTGCTCAAAATTATTCAATCGCACTTAGATATACAATTAGAAACCACCATCGTTATAAAAAAACCTCCTCCTGCTTCAGCTCTAATTTTCAAAGAGCCTGAAATAAATCGGGCGTAGTTTAAAATAAAAAGCTTAGCAGCAATCATTGGCAGTGCAATAGCGCTGCCTAAGTAAAGAACGATGTTGGCAAAATGTATTATTTATTTTTTTTTTTTTTGGTTTCCATGCCAGGGTACTTCGTATCGCAGGAGTTGTCGTTAAAACTTGTAAAAGGACATATACGATTGGAAATTGGAACAGCTAGTGCCCTTTTTAATAGTCGAAAGTGATCGGACGGCAAATAACACCGCTTCCATGCCCACCATTTCCCGAAACACATCCAATCAAAATTTTGAGATAGCCATTTTGTTCACCATAGTTTGATTCTGAGATAGAAATTAAGTTTTAGAGGAAGACACTCCCCCACAGCCCTCAGGGTAAGGGTTGTAAGTTATGCCCTGGGGGCATATAAGCTTTTTTATGGAAAGCGTTGTCGTAGAAAATGCAAAAAAGGCTCATTCGATTGGAAATTGAAGTGGCTTGTGCCGTTTTTAATAGTCGAAAGTGATCGGACGGCAAATAAAACACCGCTTCCATGCCCACCATTTCCCGAAACACATCCAATCAAAATTTTGTGATAGCCATTTTGTTCACCATAGTTGATTCTGAGATAGAAATTAAGTTTTCGAGGAAGACACTCCCCCACAGCCCTCAGGGTAAGGGTTTGTAAGTTATGCCCTGGGGGCATATAAGCTTTTTATGGAAAGCGTTGTCGTAGAAAATGCAAAAAAGGCTCATTCGATTGGAAATTGAAAGGGGATAGTGCCCTTTTTAGTAGTCAAAAGTGATTGAAAGGCAACTAAACCCCTTCCAGGCCCCGCACCATTGATCCACGCACCATTTTCTCCAAACGCATCCAATAAAAATTTTAAGACAACCATTTTGTCCCACGCAATTCAAAAATCAGGAAATTATAATACCTTTGAGCAGGACATTCCCCCCACAGTCTTCAGGCAAGGGTTATAAGTTAAGCCCTGGGCGCATATAAGGTTTTCATTGAAAGCTTTCTCTTAGAAAATTGAAAAAGGACTCATTTGATTAGAAATTCAAAGGGCTTGTGCCATTTTTAATAGTCGAAAGTGATTGGAGAGAACTATCCCCCCTCTCACGCCCACCGTTTATCCAAACACATGCAATTAAAATTTTGAGATGACCATTTTGTTCAACGTAGTTGTAAGTCCTGGAAATTAGGTCTTTGAGGATGACTATCCCTCCCCCTCAGAGCCCCCAGGGCAAGGGTCACACAAGTTATGCCCTGGGGACATATAAGGTTTTATTGACAGCATTGTCGTAGAAACTTGAAAAAGGGTGCATTCGATTGGAAATTCAGGGGGCTAGTGCCCTTTCTAATAGTCAAAAGTGATTGGAGGACAACTAATCCTCCTCTCTTGTCCGCCTTTTTCCCCAAACACATCCAATCAAAATTTTTAGATAGCCATTTTGTTCAACAGTTGAAAGTTTTGGAAATTAGGTCTTTAAGGATGACACCCCCCCCCAGCCCTCAGGGCAGTAGAGATGACCCTAAAGGTCCTACTGGCACACCATATATGGGCATAGAGTCATTAGGGGGAATGATTGCGTAATCGGTCAATGGCCTCTTTCTCCAGGTGTGTTTTTGGCACGCTCTTAGCGAAGGTCAATGTTGTTATTGTTTCCGAGGCAAAATGCCAAGGTCAATGTTATTGTTGTTTTGAACAGAGTCATTAGAGAGAACACGTGGTTAATGGGGGTCATGTTGTTGTTGTAAGTGCACGCTCGAGGCAGATGTTTATGATCCAGAAATAGTATTTGTTATTGTTATTCGAGCCAGATGTTATGAGGTTCCGAGAAACAGTTAATGACATTTCCTTCCTGTTCGAGGCAGATGTTATGATCCAGAAAATAGTATTTGTTATTGTTATTCGAGCCAGATGTTACGAGTTTCCGGGAAACAGTATTTGTTATTGTTGTTTCCAAGCCAAATGTTACGAGTTCCCGGGAAACAGTTAATTAATGTCTGACAGATGACGTCAAGTTAATTAATGTCTTTGCATTTCCAAAGAGAATTGTCTAGGAGAAACAGTTAGATCACACATGAATGTCATGATTGATTGATTGACACGAAAGGGGAATTAATTTGTTGTTCTAAAGAGATTGATTCACGAAAGGGAAATTAATTAATTTGTTGTTTCTAACAAGAGAATCGTTTCCGAGCAGACGTTTTGATCTTAGCGTGCGAAAAGGTTTCCAATAATTTGAAATAGCCAGCGCAGGGATGCCAAACAAATGGAACATGCTGAAATTCCGTTTAGGGATAATTTTGGCGAAACCGTTTTAGCTATTTTATGGAATTATTTCGGCGAAACAGCTAGAGACATTATAAAATATGATTTTAGAAGAGATTTTGGAAGAGAATTTGAGTGTGGTCGTTATAATACACAAGTTTCAATTGGACAGTGTTGTGAGGTCCTCTACCCCAACCCCAAAGGTTTCCGATCCCCCTACCACAAACCCCGAAGGAAGCCAGCGGTCCTCAAAGGTTCTCTGGGCTTCCAAAGGACCCCCCCCCCCCGACCCCAAAGACCCTCACCCAGTCCCCAAAGGTCCCCAGGCACCCAAAGGGCCCCAGACCCTAAAAAGGCCATACCCGAGCCCCAAAGGTCCTCCCCGGTCCCCAAAGGTCACCAGACCCCCAAAAGCCCTCCCCGCCGTCCCCAAAGGTCCACCAGAACCCCAAAAGCCCTCCCCCGGTCCCCAAAGGCCCTCCCCCGGGTACCCAAAGGCCCTCCCCGGGCTTCCCAGGGCTCCCAAAGGGCCCCGATTACTCTACCCCAACCCAAAGGGCCTCGATTGCTCTACCCCAACCCCAAAGGCTTCTCATACCCCACCCCAACCCCGAAGGAAGCCCCCCGGTCCTCAAAGGCCCCCAAGCTCTCAAAGGGCCGCCGGAGCCCCCAAAGGCCCACCCAGACCCCCAAAGGCCCATCCCCGGGTCCCCCAAAGGCACATCGAGCTCCCGAAGGACCACGGGATCCCAAAGGCACTCCACCGGTCCCCAAATGTCCCCCAGGCCCTCAACTGCCCTCCCTGTGCCCCGAAGGAAGCCCCCGGTCCCAAAGGCCCCCCAAGCTCTCAAAGGGGCCACGGAGCCCCCAAAGGCACACCCATACCCCCAAAGGCCATCCCCGGGCCCCCCAAAGGCCCATCGAGCTCCCGAAGACCAACTTGATCCCAAAGGCCCTCCACCGGTCCCCAAATGTCCCCCAAGCCCTCAACTGCCCTCAACCTGTGCCCCAAAGGCCCTCCCTGTGCCCCAAAGGCCCTCCCCCGGCCCCCCAAAGGCCCCCAAGTTCTCAAAGGGCCTCCGGAGCCCCCAAAGGCCCCCCCAGACCCCCAAAGGCAATCCCCGGGCCACCCGAAGGCCCTCCCCAGGCTTCCAAAGGCCCTCCCTCGGTCCCAAAGGTCCCCCAGGGCTCCCAACTGGCCCCCCGGACCCCAAGGCCTTGCCCCCGGCACCCAAAGGTCCACCGGACTCCCAAAGACCAATCGGCGCTCAAGGGCCCCCAGACCCCCAACGGCTCTCCCCGGGCTCCCAAAGGGACCACCCAGCCCGTGCTTTATTTTAGTTAAAAGTATAGAATGTTTTAGCTTAGGCGTCTTAACTTAGAGTTTTTGTTGAAGTTCTAGTTTAGTTTAATTTTAGTTAAGAGTTTGATGTTTTACCTTTGAATTTCAGTTGGATTTTTAGTTAGTTTTAGTAGTTTGGTGTTTTAGCTTAGAGTCCTAGCTTAGAGTTTAAGTTATAGTTTGAAGTTTATTTTAGTATTAGCTAAGAGCTTAGAGTTTTTAGCTTAGAGTCTTAGCTTAGAGTTTTTTTTTGTTAGAGTTCTAGTTTAGTTTAATTTTAGTTAAGAGTTTGATGTTTTACCTTTGAGTTTCAGTTAGAGTTCTAGTTTAGTTTAGTTTTAGTTTAAGAGTTTAGAGTTTTTAGCTTAGAGTCATAGCTTAGAGTTTTTGTTGAAGTTCTAGTTTAGTTTAGTTTTAGTGGAATAGTTTTAGAGTTTTAGCTTAGAGTCTTAGCTTAGAGTTTTTTGTTGAAGTTCTAGCTTAGTTAAGAGTTTGATGTCTTACCTTTGAGTTTCAGTTAGAGTTCTAGTTTAGTTTAGTTTTAGTTAAGAGTTTAGAGTTTTAAGCTTAGAGTCTTAGCTTAGAGTTTTTGTTGAAGTTCTAGTTTAGTTAAGTTTTAGTAAATAGTTTAGAGTTTTAGCTTAGAGTCCTTAGCTTAGAGTTTTTGTTAGAGTTCTAGTTTAGTTTAAATTTTAGTTAAGAGTTTGATGTCTTACCTTTGAGTTTCAGTTAGAGTTCTAGTTTAGTTTAGTTTTAGTTAAGAGTTTAGAGTTTTTTAGCTTAGAGTCTTAGCTTAGAGTTTTTGTTGAAGTTCTCGTTTAGTTTAGTTTTAGTAAATTAGTTTAGAGTTTTAGCTTAGAGTCATAGCTTAAAGTTTTTGTTGAAGTTCTAGTTTAGTTTAGTTTTAGTTTAGTTAAGACTTCAATGTTTTACCTTAGGAGTCATAGCTTAGAGTTTTTGATAGAGTTCTAGTTTAGTTTAGTTTTAGTTAAGAGTTTGATTTGTCACCTTAGAGTCATAGCTTAGAGTTTTAGTTAGAGTTCTAGTTTAGTTTAGTTTTAGTTTAGAGTTTCGAGTTTTAGCTGAGTCTTAACTTAGAGTTTTTGTTAGAGTTCTAGTTTAGTTTAGTTTTAGTTTTAGAGTTTTAGTTTAGACTTAGAGTTTCAATTAGAGTTCTAGTTTGGTTTAGTTAAAGTTACGAATTTAGAGTTTTAGCTTAGTGTCATAGCTTAGATTTTACTTAAAGTGATAGTTTGGTTAAGTTTAGTTAAGAGTTTCCAGTTTTAGCTGAGTCTTAGCTTAGAGTTTTTGTTAGAGTTCTTGTTTAGTTTAGTTTAGTTAGGAGTTTAGAGTTATAGCTTAGAGTCTTAGTTTAGAGTTTTGTTGAAGTTCTAGTTTAGTTTAGTTTTAGTTTAGAGTTTTAGCTAAGACTTAGAGTTTTTGTTAGAGTTCTAGTTTAGTTTTAGTTAAGAGTTTAGAGTTTTTACCTTAGAGTCTTAGCTTAAAGTTTTTGTTAGAGTTCTAATTTAGTTTAATTTTAGTTAAGAATTTGATGTTTTACCTTTGAGTTTCAGTTAGAGTTCTAGTTTAGTTTACTTTAGTTAAGAGTTTAGTGTTTTACCTTAGAGTCATAGCTTAGAGTTTTCTAGTTAGAGTTCTAGTTTAGTTTTAGTTAAGAGTTTAGAGTTTTACCTTAGAGTCTTAGCTTAGAGTTTTTGTTAGAGTTCTAGTTTAGTTTAATTTTTTAGTTAAGAATTTGATGTTTTACCTTTGAGTTTCAGTAGAGTTCTAGTTTAGTTTAGTAAGAGTTTGGTGTTTTAGCTTAGAGTCTTAGCATAGAGTTTTGGTTAGAGTTCTAGTTTATTTTAGTTTTAGTTATTGAGTTTAGAGTTTTTAGCTTAGAGTCTTAGCGTAGAGTTTATGTGAAGTTCTAGGTTAGTTATAGTTTTAGTTAATAGTTTAGAGTTTTAGCTTAGAGACTTAGCTTAGAGTTATAGTTTTAGTTTAGTTTTAGTTAAGAGCTTAGAGTTTTAGCTTAGAGTCTTAGCTTAGAGTTTGTGATAGAGTTCGGGGGGGGTAGTTTTTGTGGGTAGAGTTCTAGTTTAGTTTAGTTTTAGCTAAGACTTCGATGTTTTACCTTAGAGTCATAGCTTAGAGTTTTTAGTTAGAGTTCTAGTTTAGTTTAGTTTTTAGTTAAGAGTTTGTAGAATTTTAGCTAGAGTCTTAGCTTAGAGTTTTTTGTTAGAGTTCTAGTTTATTTTAGTTTTAGTTAAGAGTTAGAGTTTTTAGCTTAGAGTCTTAGCCTAGAGTTTTTTGATAGAGTTCTAGTTTAGTTTTAGTTTTAGTTAAGAGTTTGATGTTTACCTTAGAGTCATAGCTTAGAGTTTTAGTTAGAGTTCTAGTTTAGTCTAGTTTTAGTTAAGAGTTTCGAGTTTTAGCTGAGTCTTAACTTAGAGTTTTGTTAGAGTTCTAGTTTAGTTTAGTTTTAGTTTAGAGTTTTTAGTTTAGACTTAGAGTTCAATTAGAGTTCTATTTTGGTTTAGTTAAAGTTATGAATTTAGAGTTTTAGCTTAGTGTCATAGCTTAGATTTTTACTTAAAGTGAAGTAGCTTTGGTTAAGTTTTAGTTAAGAGTTTCGAGTTTTAGCTGAAGTCTTAGCTTAGAGTTTTTGTTAGAGTCCTAGTTTAGTTTAGTTTTAGTTAAGAGTTTAGAGTTTTAGCTTAGAGTCTTAGTTTAGAGTTTTTGTTGAAGTTCTAGTTTAGTTTTTAGTTTTAGTTTAGAGTTTTAGCTAAGACTTAGAGTTTTTGTTAGAGTTCTAGTTTAGTTTTAGTTAAGAGTTTAGAGTTTTACTCTTAGAGTCTTAGCTTAAAGTTTTTTGTTAGAGTTCTAGTTTAGTTTAATTTTAGTTAGAATTTGATGTTTTACCTTTGAGTTTCAGTAAGAGTTCTAGTTTAGTTTACTTTTAGTTAAGAGTTTAGTGTTTTCTTTTACCTTAGACTCATAGCTTAGAGTTTTAGTTAGAGTTCTAGTTTAGTTTAGTTTTAGTTAAGAGTTTAGAGTTTACCTTAGAGTCTTAGCTTAGAGTTTTTTTGTTAGAGTTCTAGTTTAGTTCAATTTAGTTAAGAAATTTGATGTTTTACCTTTGAGTTTCAATTAGGGTTCTAGTTTAGTTTACTTTTAGTTAAGAGTTTAGTGTTTTACCCTAGAGTCTTAGCTTAGAGTTTTAGTTAGAGTTCTAGTTTAGTTTAGTTTTAGTTAAGAGTTTAGAATTTTTAGCTTAGAGTCATAGCTTAGAGTTTTTGTTAGAGTTCTAGTTTATTTTAGTTTTAGTTAAGAGTTGAGAGTTTTTAGCTTAGAGTCTTAGCTTAGAGTTTTTGTTGAAGTTCTAGTTTAGTTTAGTTTTAGTTAATAGTTTTAGAGTCTTAGCTTAAGAGTTTTTGTTAGAGTTGAAGTTTAGTTTAGTATAGTTAAGAGTTTAGAGTTTTTTGCTTAGAATCTTAGCTTAGAGTTTTTGTTAGAGTTGAAGTTTAGTTTTAGTAATAGTTAAGAGTTTAGAGTTTTAGCTTAGAGTCTTAGCTTAGAGTTATAGTTAGAGTTAAAGTTTAGTTTAGTTAAAGTTAAGAATTTAGAGTTTTAGCTTAGTGTCATAGCTTAGATTTTTAGTTAAAGTTCTAGTTTGGTTAAGTTTAGTTAAGTGTTTAGAGTTTTAGCTGAGTCGTAGCTTAGAGTTTTTGTTAGAGTTCTAGTTTAGTTTAGTTTTAGTTAAGAGTTTAGAGTTTTACTTTAGAGTCTTAGCTTAGAGTTTTGTTAGATTTGAAGTTTAGTTTAGTTATAATAAGAATTTAGAGTTTTTTGCTTAGAGTCGTAGTTTTAGAGTTTTTTTGGAGTTCTAGTTTAGTTTAGTTAAGAGTTTAGAGTTTATCATAGAGTCATAGCTTAGAGTTTTTTTGTTGAAGTTGAAGTTAGTTTAGTCACAGTTAAGAAGTTAGAGTTTTTAGCTTAGAGTCTTAGCTTAGAGTTTTACTTAGAGTTCTAGTTTAGTTTAGTTTTAGTTAAGAGTTTAGAGTTATATCTTAGAGTCTTAGCTCAGAGTTTTTGTTGAAGTTCTAGTTTAGTTTAGTTAAGAGTTTAGAGTTCTACCCTAGAGTTTTTAGCTTAGAGTTTTGACTTAGAGTTGAAGTTTATTTTAAGTTATAGTTAAGGGTTTAGAGTTTTAGCTTGGAGTCTTAGATTAGAGTTTTAGTTAGAGTTCTAGCTTAGTTTAGTTTTAGTAAAGAGTTTAGAGTTTTAACCTTAAAGTCTTAGCTTAAGAGTTTTAGTTAGAGTTCTAGTTTAGTTTAGTTTTAGTTAAGAGTTTTAAGTTTTACCTTAAAGTCTTAGATTAGAGTTTTAGTTAGGGTTGAATTTTCGTTTAGTTAAGTTATAGTAAGAGTTTATAGTTTAGCTTAGAGTCGTAGCTTGGAGTTTTAGTTAGAGTTATTGTTTAGTTTAGTTTTAGTAAGAGTTTATAGCTTAGAGGTTTAGCCTAGAATCTTAGCTTAGAGATTTAGTTAGAGTTGAAGTTTAGTCTAAACTAGCATAACCACAAAATTCCACAATATTTTGCATAGAAAATACCAAAACCATAGGTTAGGTTAGGTTAGAGGTTAGGTTTCTCCACGTTTAAGTTAGAGGTTAGGTTTCTCCACGTTTAAGTTAGGTTAGATTAGGTTAGCTTATCATGAGCACTCAAGATAATCTAACCTAATCTAAAACTGCTACAAGTCGACATGGGGGGTTAGATAGCTTTTTTGCACCCGCGGGACCCGGGAAGCACCGGTGGGCCCGGAAGAACCGCGGGAAGCGCTGCGAGATTAGGTTAGGTTAAGTCAGGTTTTGGTAAGTTAGGTTAGGTTAGATTAAATTAGGTTAGGTAAGTTAGGTTAGGCTAGGTTTTTTGTTTAGCCTACGTACGCGCGCGTACGTAGGCTAACCTAGCCTAACCTAACTTAACCTAACCTAATTACCTTAACCTACGTACGCGCGCGTACGTAGGCTAACCTAGCCTAACCTAAGGACTTAACCTAACCTAATTTAATCTAAACCTAACCTAACTTACCTAACCTGACTTAACCTAACCTAATCTCGCAGCGCTTCCCGCGGTTCTTCCCGGGCCCACCGGTGCTTCCCGGGTCCCGCGGTGCAAAAAGCTATCTAACCCCCATGTCGACTTTGTAGTAGTTAGATTAGGTTAGATTATTTGAGTGCTCATGATAAGCTAACCTAAATCTAACCTAACTTAAACGTGGAGAAACCTAACCTATGGTCTAACTTAAACGTGGAGAAACCTAACCTCTAACCTAACCTAACCTATGGTTTTGGTATTTCTATGCCAATATTGTGAATTTTGTGGTTATGCTAGTTTAGACTAAACTTCAACTCTAACTAAATCTCTAAGCTAAGATTCTAGGCTAAACCTCTAAGCTATAACTCTTAACTAAAACTAAACTAAACAATAACTCTAACTAAAACTCCAAGCTACGACTCTAAGCTAAAACTATAAACTCTTAACTATAACTAAACTAACGAAAATTCAACCCTAACTAAAACTCTAATCTAAGACTTTAAAGGTAAAACTTAAACTCTTAAACTAAAACTAAACTAAACTAGAACTCTAACTAAAACTCTAAGCTAAGACTTTAAGGTAAAACTCTAAACTCTTAACTAAAACTAAACTAAGCTAGACTCTAAGCTAAAACTCTAATCTAAGACTCCAAGCTAAAACTCTAAACCCTTAAACTATAACTAAA
Source organism: Artemia sinica (assembly GCA_027921565.1). Taxonomy (NCBI): domain Eukaryota; kingdom Metazoa; phylum Arthropoda; class Branchiopoda; order Anostraca; family Artemiidae; genus Artemia; species Artemia sinica. The sequence goes on from JAPEVW010000726.1 coordinate 47,639, forward strand.
ATAAACTTCAACTCTAAGTAAAACTCTAAGCTAAAACTCTAGGGTAGAACTCTAAACTCTTAACTAAACTAAACTAGAAACTTCAACAAAAACTCTGAGCTAAGACTCTAAGATATAACTCTAAACTCTTAACTAAAACTAAACTAAACTAGAACTCTAAGTAAAACTCTAAGCTAAGACTCTAAGCTAAAAACTCTAAATTCTTAAAACTGTGACTAAACTAAACTTCAACTTCAACAAAAACTCTAAGCTATGACTCTATGATAAAACTCTAAAACTCTTAACTAAACTAAAACTAGAACTCCAACAAAAACTCTAAACTACGACTCTAAGCTAAAAACTCTAAAAACGTCTTAATTATAAACTAAAACTAAACTTCAAATCTAACAAAAACTCTAAGCTAAGACTCTAAGGTAAAACTCTAAACTCTTAACTAAAACTAAAACTAAACTAGAACTCTAACAAAAACTCTAAGCTACGACTCAGCTAAAACTCTAAACACTTAACTAAAACTTAACCAACTAGAACTTTAACTAAAATCTAAGCTATGACACTAAGCTAAAAACTCTAAATTCTTAACTTTAACAAAAAAAAGAGATAATAAAAGATGGATAAATAAAAAACAAAATAAAAAGAATAAAAAGAAAAAGAAGAAACAACACTAAACTTTAACTCTAACTATAACTCTAAGCTAAGACTCTAAGCTAAAACTCTAAACTCTTAACTATTCTAAACTAAACTTCAACTCTAACAAAAACTCTAAGCTAAGATTCTAAGCAAAAAACTCTAAACTTTAACTATTACTAAACTAAACTTCAACTCTAACAAAAACTCTAAGCTAAGACTCTAAACTATTAACTAAAACTAAACTAAACTAGAACTTCAAACAAAAACTCTAAGCTAAGACTCTAAGCTAAAAACTCTAAACTCTTAACTAACTAAAAAACTAAAAAATAAACTAGAACTCTAACAAAAACCTCTAGCTATGACTCTAAGCTAAAAATTCTAAACTCTTAACTAAAACTAAACTAAACTAGAACTCTAACTAAAACTCTAAGCTAAGACTCTAGGGTAAAACACTAAACTCTAACTAAAGTAAACTAAACTAGAACCCTAATTGAAACTCAAAGGTAAAACATCAAATTCTTAACTAAATGAACTAAACTAGAACTAACTAAAAAAAACTCTAAGCTAAGACTCTAAGGTAAAACTCTTTTTAAACTCTTAACTAAAACTAAACTAAACTAGAACTCTAACTAAAACTCTAAGCTATGAGTCTAAGGTAAAACACTAAACTCTTAACTAAAAGTAAACTAAACTAGAAAACTCTAAAACTGAAACTCAAAGGTAAAACATCAAATTCTTAACTAAAATTAAACTAAACTAGAAAATCTAACAAAAACTTTAAGCTAAGACTCTAAGGTAAAACTCTAAACTCTTACTAAAACTAAACTAGAACTCTAACAAAAACTCTAAGTCTTAGCTAAAACTCTAAACTAAAACTAAAACTAAACTAGAAAACTTCAACAAAAACTCTAAACTAAGACTCTAAGCTAAAACTCTAAACTCTTAACTAAAACTAAACTAAACTAGGACTCTAACAAAAAAACTCTAAAAGCTAAGACTCAGCTAAATCTCGAAACTCTTAAACTAAAACTTAACCAAACTATCACTTTAAGTAAAAATCTAAGCCCTATGACACTAAGCTAAAAACTCTAAATTCATAACTTTAACTAAACCAAACTAGAACTCTAATTGAAACTCGTAAGTCTAAAACTAAAACTCTAAACTAAAACTAAACTAAACTAGAACTCTAACAAAACTCTAAGTTAAGACTCAGCTAAAACTCGAAACTCTTAACTAAAACTAGACTAAACTAGAACTCTAACCTAAACTCTAAGCTATGACTCTAAGGTAAAACATCAAACTCTTAACTAAAAACTGAAACTAAACTAGAACTCTATCAAAAACTCTAGGGCTAAGACTCTAAGCTAAAACTCTAAACTCTTACCTAAAACTAAAATAAACTAGAACTCTAACAAAAAACTCTAAGCTAAGACCCTCTAAGCTAAAACGATTCTAAACTCTTAACTAAAACTAAACTAAACTAGAACTCTAACTAAAACTCTAAGCTATGACTCTAAGGTAAAACATCGAAGTCTTAGCTAAAACTAAACTAAACTAGAACTCTAGTCACAAACTTCTAAGCTAAGACTCTAAGCTAAAACCTCTAAGCTCTTAACTAAAACTAACTAAACTATAACTCTAAGCTAAGTCTCTAAGCTAAAACTCTAAACTATTAACTAAAACTAAACTAAACTAGAACTTCAACATAAACTCTAAGCTAAGACTCTAAACTCTAAAAACTTACTAAACTCAGTAACTAAAAACTAAAATAAACTAGAACTCTAACCAAAACTCTATGCTAAGACTCTAAGCTAAAACACCAAACTCTTACTAAACTAAACTAGAACTCTAACTGAAACTCAAAGGTAAAACATCAAATTCTTAACTAAAATTAAACTTAAACTAGAACTCTAACAAAAACTCTAAGCTAGACTCTAAGGTAAACTCTAAAGACTCTTAACTAAAACTAACATAGAACTCTAACCTAAAAACCTCTAGCTATGACTCTAAGGTAAAACACTTAAACTCTTAACTAAAAGGTAAACTAAAACTCGAACTCTAACTGAAACTCAAAGGTAAAAAACATCAAATTCTTAACTAAATTAAACTAAATTAGAACTCTAACAAAAACTTTAAGCTTGTAAGACTCTAAGTAAAACTCTAAACTCTTAACTAAAAACTAAACTAGAACTCTAACAAAAACTCTAAGTCTTAGCTACTAAAACTCTAAAACTAAAACTAAACTAAACTAGAACTTCAACAAAAACTGCTAAAACTAAGGACTCTACTAAGCTATAATTCTAAACTCCTAACTAAAACTAAAACTAAAACAAGAACTCTAAACAAAACTCTAAGCTAAGACTCAGCTAAAACTGGAAACTCTTAACTAAAAACTTAACCAAACTATCACTTTAAGTAAAAATCTAAGCTATTGACACTAAGCTAAAACTCTAAATTCGTAATTTTTGTTAACTAAGCCAAACTAGAACTCTAATTGAAACTCTAAGTCTAAACTAAAACTCTAAGACTAAAACTAAACTAAACTAGAACTCTAACAAAAACTCTAAGTTTAAGACTCAGCTAAAATCGAAACTCTTTAACTAAAACTAAACTAAAACTATAACTCTAACTAAAACTCTAAGCTACGACTCTAAGCTAAAATTCTAAACTCTTAACTAAAACTAAAACTAAACTAGGACTCTAACTAAAACTCTAAGCTTATGACTCTAAGGTAAAAACATTGAAGTCTTAGCTAAAGTAAACTAAACTAAACTCTATCACGAACTCTAAGCTAAACTCTAAGCTAAAAAACTCTAAACTCTTAAATAAAATTAAAAAATAAACTAGAACTCTAACAAAAAACTCTAAGCTCATTGACTCTAAGGTAAAAACATTGAAGTCTTAGCTAAAAATAAAACTAAACTAGAACTCTATCACGAACTCTAAGCTAAGACTCTAGCTAAAAAACTCTAAACTCTTAAAATAAATTAAACTAAAACTAGAACCTCTAACAAAAACTCTAAGCTATTAACTTAAATAAAACTAAACTAAGAACTTCAACAAAAAAACTTTAAGCTATGAAACCTCTAAGCTAAAACTCTAAACTATTTACTAAAAACTAAACTAAACTAGAACTTTCAACAAAAAAAAAACTCTAAGCTAAGACTCTAAGCTAAAAACTCTAAACTCTTAACTAAAACTAAAAAACTAAACTAGAACTCTAACCGAAACTCAAAGGTAAGACATCAACTCTTTACTAAAATTAAACTAAACTAGAACTCTAACAAAAACTCTAAGCTAAGACTCTAAGCTAAAAAACTCTAAACTATTTTACTAAAACTTAACTAAACTAGAACTTCAAACAAAAACTCTAAGCTAGACTCTAAGCTAAAACTCTAAAACTCTTAACTAAAACTAAACTAAACTAGAAACTCTAAACTGAAACTCACTAGGTAAGACATCAAACTCTTAACTAAGCTAGAACTTCAACAAAAAACTCTAAGCTAAGACTCTAAGCTATAAAACTCTAAACTATTAACTAAAAACTAAACTAAACTAGAATTCAACAAAAACTCTAAGTATGACTCTAAGCTAAAAAACTCTAAAAACTCTTAACTAAAACTAAACTAAACTATAACTCTAACTGAAACTCAAAGGTAAAACATCAAACTCCTAACTAAAAAAATTAAACTAAAACTAGAACTCTAATCATAAAAGAAACTCTAAGCTAAAGACTCTAAGCTAAAAACTCTAAGATCTTAGCTAATACTAAAATAAACTTCAACTCATAACTTAAACTCTAAGCTAGGACTCTAAGCTAAAACACCAAACTACTAAACTACTAACTAAAATCCAACTGAAATTCAAAGGTAAAACATCAAACTCTTAAGCTAAAATTAAACTAAACTAGAACTTCAACAAAAACTCTAAGTTAAGACCTCTAAGCTTAAAACATTCTATACTTTTAACTAAAACTAAAGCCCGGGCTGGGTGGTCCTTTGGGAGCCCGGGGAGAGCCGTGGGGGTTCTGGGGCCCTTGAGCGCCGATTGTCCTTTGGAGTCCGGTGGACCTTCGGGTGCCGGGGGAAGGCCTTTGGGGTCCGGGGGGCCAGTTGGGAGCCTGGGGACCTTTGGGGACCGAGGGAGGGCCTTTGGAAGCCTGGGGAGGGCTTCGGGTGCCCGGGGATTGCCTTTGGGGGTCTGGGTGGGGCCTTTGGGGGCTCCGGGAGGCCCTTTGAGACCTTGGGGGCCTTTGGGGGCCGGGGGAGGGCCTTTGGGCACAGGGAGGGCCTTGGGGCACAGGGAGGGCAGTTGAGGGCTTGGGGGACATTTGGGGACCGGTGGAGGGCCTTTGGGATCAAGTTGGTCCTTCGGGAGCTCGATGGGCTTTGGGGGGCCCGGGGATGGGCCTTTGGAGGTCTGGGTGTGCTTTGGGGGCTCCGATGGCCGCTTTGAGAGCTTGGGGGCCTTTGGGGACCGGGGGCTTCCTTCGGGGCACAGGAGGGCAGTTGAGGGCCTGGGGACATTTGGGAACCGGTGGAGGGCCTTTGGGATCCCGTTGGTCCTTCGGGAGCTCGCTGTGCCTTTGGGGGACCCGGGGATGGCCTTTGGTGGGTCTGGGTGGGTCCTTTGGGGCTCCGGCGGCCCTTTGAGAGCTTGGGGGGGGCCTTTAGAGGACTCGGGGGCTTCCTTCGGGGTTGGGGTGGGGTATGAGAAGCCTTTGGGGTTGGGGGTAGAGCAATCGAGGCCCTTTGGGTTGGGGTAGAGTAATCGGGGCCCTTTGGGAAGCCCTGGGAGCCCGGGGGGAGGGCCTTTGGGGACCGGGGGGAGGGCCTTTGGGGACCGGGGGAGGGCTTTTGGGGTTCTGGTGGACCTTTGGGGACCGGGGAGGGCTTTTGGGGGTCCTGGTGGACCTTTGGGGACCGGGGAAAGGACCTTTGGGGCTCGGGTATGGCCTTTTTAGGTCTGGGGCCCTTTGGGTGCCTGGGGGACCTTTGGGGACTGGTGAGGGTCTTTGGGGGTCCGGGGGGGTCCTTTGGAAGCCCAGAGAACCTTTGAGGACCCGCTGGCTTCCTTCGGGGTTGTGGTAGGGGATCGGCACCTTTGGGGTTGGGGTAGAGGACCTCACAACACTGTCCAATTGAAACTTGTGTATTATAACGACCACACTCAAATTCTCTTCCAAAATCTCTTCTAAAATCATATTTTATAATGTCTCTAGCTGTTTCGCCGAAATCAATTCCATAAAATAGCTAAAACGGTTTTCGCCAAAATTATCCCTAAACGGAATTTCAGCACTGGTCCATTTGTTTTGGCATCCCTGCGCTGGCTTATTTCAAATTATTTGGAAACCTTTTCGCACGCTAAGATCAAAACGTCTGCTCGGAAACGGATTCTGCTTGCTTGTTAGAAACAACAAAAGTAATTTCCCTTTCGTGAATCAATTCTCTTTAGAACAACAAATTAATTCCCCTTTCGTGTCAATGCAATCAATCATGACATCATGTGTGAACTAACTGTTTCTTCTCCTAGACAATTCTCTTTGGTAATGCAAAGACATTAATTAACTTGACGTCAATCTGTCAGACATTAATTAACTGTTTCCCGGGAAACTCGGAACCATTTGGCTTGGAAACAACAATAACAAATTATAATGTTTCCCGGAAACTCGTAACATCTGGCTCGAATAACAATAAACAAATACTAATTTTCTGGATCATAACATACTGCCTCGAACAGGAAAGGAAATTTCATTAACTGTGTTTCTCGGAACCTCATAACATCACGGGCTCGAAAATAACAATAACAAATACTATTTTCTGGATCATACCATCTGCCTCGAGAGTGCACTTACCCACAACAACTTGACGCCCATTAACCACGTGTTCTCTCTATGACTCTGTTCAAAACATCAATAACATTGGACCTTGGCATTTTGCCTC
>JAPEVW010000727.1:5000-54000 GCA_027921565.1 Artemia sinica
TATCAGCTTAAAACAAGCCATGTTTCAAACTTCACTCTATAGGCACAACAAAAAATTGCATAAGCTGTTTCTCTTCAAATAGAAAGTTTCGAATAAAGTTTCCTTTAGATATTCAATGTCAAACGTGAGTTAGGCTTTGGGAAATTTAGAAGACCTATTTTGATACGTTCTTCTAATATCTAGTTCCTAATAAAAGTGGGTCAAGTCTGTCAGTTGAATTTGTGGATCCTGAAGTTAAAACGTTATTCTTGGATGAAAATGTTAATATGTTTAGGCTATCCTGTTCTCTTTTTAAGCAGAGGCTGTTTTTTCTTAAATAAATGTTTGTAACAACGTTTTCCTTTTTCTGAAATGCATTCAATGTAGAACGCAGTTAGACTTTGGACAATTTCGGAAATATTATTTTTGTTACACTATCTTAAGATCACATTAATAATGTCAGCTTAAAACAGGCCTTATTTCGAAAACCTCTCTATGAACAAAAGAAAATGGCGTATAAGTTGTTTTTCTTGAAAAAAAAAATGTTTTCAGTTATGTAATTAATTAATGTAAATAATTATCATTAACAATTATCAGCTTAAAGCAAACCCGTTTTTAAAAATATCCGTATAGACAAAACAAAATATATAAAAAGTGATTTTCTTGAAATAAGACATTTTCAATTACGATTTCTTTGTTTAATTTATTCGATTTCCAATGCAAGTTTTGGTTTGGAAGATTTAGGAAATTTATTTTTGATACAATCTTCTAAGCCCTAATTTCGAACGAAAAGGTATCCAGATGGTTCGGTTTTGCACGGCCTGTGATAGGAATTCAGTTGAAGGTCTTACTTGAAAAAAGAGAAAAAATGATTAAATTTCCTATTGAAAGCAAATTTGCTGAAAGTTACTTAAACAGGATTTCAATGAAATTGGCGTTGATACGAAACAGTCATTAAGTCGTCGTTAAGAGACACTGCCCTTTTCTCCTCCCCAAATATGTCGAATCGGTTTTGGATAAAAAAAAGGTATAACAAGGACATTAAGGGTCGATTAAGTCTGGGCGGGATACTAAAAAAAAACTTTAGGTATATATCCTTCAAAATCAAACTTAAGGACCTCTCTCTCGCGAAGAGGTAAAAACTTTTTAGACTCCATAAGACAAAAAAGCGAATTCACTGTTAAGTCTCACCAAGCCTTGGTGAGAACATCTTCTATTAGGCGTCCGGTGAGTGCTACACATATACGACGGTACACGGTCCTAAGAAATTTAATTTCGAAACTTGTGCTCCTAAGAAATCTATGTTTATTTTATCTATACTGTTTATAGAATTAAACTACCAAACAGGCCTACATATTATAGAATCTATTCTAATGTCTGTAGACTACTTATCTACAGACAAACTTTCCCTTATTATTTTACGATCCCCACACAGGCAAAAATTCCGGAGCTTCTTTTCTTACCCTTTCCAAGCTGGTCAAGAAAAAAAAAATGAGAAACCAAAAAAGCAGTAGGTAAAAAAGAAAGAAGAAAGAAAAAAGAAGAACGAAGAAAAAAGGAAAGAAGGAACCGACAAACTCAATAGTGTTGTTAGACAACCCATTTACCCAATCTAAAACTTCATCCAGGGGGTTCATTAGCTTAATCTCAACTAGAAAATAATTCAAAAAATATATATATATATATATATATTTGTTTTTTTCATAGCAATAAAAGGAGAATAATTCAATTTTCCATCAAAAACTTTACAAACGATATTCCCGAAAACTGCCAAATTATGTGTGTTATTCAGGTGTTGCAACTCATACAACAAGAAAAAGTTACGAAAGGACACTTTTTTCAAACATAATTCAGAAAGTGTGTGCGAGAAAGTGAGGTAATCAATGAATTCATGGATAAAACCATTCTAAATTCGTTCTCACTAGCTAACTTATTCTCAAAAAAGTGGTCAGTAAAAACCAAAAAAGAAGAACTTGTTCATGGCACTTAATCAAAAAACAAACCTGGAGCTTGTCAAGCTTTTTGACAATTTCGGTAACCATTTCCATTCTGTACTTTCCAACGGGACTCTCATGAGAACTGTCAACCTTGGCAGCTAGAGTACACTTTGTAGCTACAAGACGGGCCACTTTGCGACGCAAATCAGGCGGAGTATTTTGAACAGTAGGACAATAAAAAACTTGCTTTTGACTAAATCCACTTTAGACTTTTCGCTGTTGACCAAGGAGAAGGACGTTACAGGCAGGCATTTTTGAAAGAATTGTTAACCCACCAGCAACACCTAAATCCATGATACGAGATGAAAGGAAAATATATTTTGTGTGCATTGTTATTGATCACTATGTAATCCTCTTGAATAAAATCATTGGAGAGCATTATAATTAAGAGGGAGAGAAGGATAAATAGAGAGAAAAGAAGGTGAGGAGGGAAGAGACAGAGAGCGGAGAGGAAGAATGGTGAATAAATAAAGGAAATGGAGAGTAGGGAAGAGAGAAAGAGGGAGAGAGAGAAAGATAGAGATAATTTATTTTTTGATGCATTTTTTTCTTATAAATAATTATTTACTCTTTTTTCTTTTAATAAAACTACAGGTGAACAATCACTCTTTCCTTCTTTGCTAAAATGTAAAAAAAAAAACTAAAAAAAACGAACAATGGGCTTGGTCAGATTGTCTTCCTTAAGTACAGATTCAAGGTCCTGTGTAAAAAATTTAATTGAAGAAACCCCGCAAATAATTTTAAAATTAAAATGCTGGAATTCTTTAGCAATTGTTTTTTTGTTTCCTTAGTTAATTCGGTATCAACAGCAGTTTTAGCAGAATTGACGACCATAAGAAATATTACCATAATTAGAATCAACTTAATTGTAATGATGAATTGCGATTATAATTATAATACAAATTATGGTGAATTTATTATTCGTTTTAAGCCAATTAGTCAGATTAATTGTTTTAATAAATTTATGTTTCATTATCACTTTAAACCTGTTAATTAAATTAATTATTGTCTACAGTGTAACATTTTTTCCCATTTCACTTAAAACACTTATAGTTTTAAATTTTAATTCTCAACAAAACTTGCAGCTTATATTCCAGAGTTCAACGATTCGATTGCTTTGTTCTCAGAAGGGAGCGGGGAAGATTCTCCAGGGGTATTTTTTCGAAGGAAAAGTTTTCCGGAGTAACTTTCCACGGGAGATAATATTCTAGGGGGGGGGGGGGCTGGCTAATACGCCTGACCCTCTTGCCATAGCTACAAGTAATGTAATTGTAATGATGAATTGTGAACATAACTACAATGAAAATTATAATGCTGAAATTCTTAGCCAAATTAATTATTTAATTGAATTTATGTTTCAAACATAGTTATCTTCACTTTAATATGTTAATTAAACTGATTATCGTCAACAGTGTGATACTTTTTTTCATTTCATTTAAAACAAGTACATAAATAGTGGACAATGTAGCCTACTTAGCAAATAATTTTGTTTCAAACAGTTCGTGGTAACGAACTGTATAGAAAGATTCACAATCTGAGCTTTCGATTTGAGTTGTCGATTAAAATATACACTTCTACAATTCAGACTAACGCTTATATTTCAAAATTCATCAATCCTTGGCATTTGCTTTAATGAGAACTTACTTTCAGATGTAAAACAGTTTCGTTTGTCCTTATTGCATTTAGTAGACTACAAAAACAGGTGTTTACATTATTCTCTGAAAAATAGCTGGAAATTTTGCTAGGTTTTTGTTTACAAGCAAAAAATATTTTATAAGCAATAGCCCCCCCCCCCTAACAAGCAAAATTTCTCATCCATTTCATAATCCTCAAACGTCTTAACGTTACTAACGTACAAACTACGGATCATGATACACAAAAACACACACAAAAAAAAACAAGGAGCAGTATGGCTCCCCAACACAATTATGGGTATGTCAGTGAAAAACAGGTTTTACAAAACCGGAAGGATTGAATGGAATGCGCCCCGGGGGCTTTGGAGATATGGCATTCCTAGGTACACAATTGTTAGACATATTATCTATTTTGAATAACATGGTTTTTCATTGAAAAAAAACTGGCAGTGTTGAGGGGGAGGAGCATCTAAGAAGTGCAAAAGGAGCTGGTCACCCTCCGATCATTCTTTAATAGAAGAAGCCTCAAAGTTTAATTGGACATTTATTCACCCACTAATCCACTCTTTGAGAAAAGCTTAGCAAACAGCTTTTAGTACTTGTGTCACAAGTGTAAAAATGTCAGATACGACCTTTAGGTGAGACAACAAAGAAATACAGAAGTAAAGATATATTGATTCAACTAGACATTTTCTTATTTTCACTTTGTTATTTAATTCTAAGAAACTTTACTTTCATTTTCTTTGGACTAAAACATTTAAACGAAGAACGGGAAGAAGACGTTAATAAATCAAAAACAAACCCAGGAGTTTGGCGGCGGTAGGCGCAAAACTAACCTGTGACATATTAGGTGAAATAAATTATATTCATTTTCTTTACTTTTCAGCTTATCACCTTTTAAACGAAGAACGGGAATAAACATTAATAAATAAAAACACAAAAAACAGAAGTTTGTCGGCGGTAGGCTGACCAATAATTTGTGACACCTGAGCTGCAATAAATGTAATTCAGGTTTTAACCTTTCAACTTTTAAAGGAGGGACTAAAAAAAGTTAATAAATTCAAAATATACCCAGAAGTTTGGCAGTGGAAGGCTGACCAATAGTTTGTGATATCTTAGGTGCAATAAGTGTAATTCAGGTTTTTACGTTTCAGCTTTTAAAGAACGTTTACGTTTCAGCTCTCACTTCTTACTTCGTAATATGCAGAAATAAATAAAAAAACAAAAAACAGAAGTTTGTCGGCGGTAGGCTGACCAATAATTTGTGACACCTGAGCTGCAATAAATGTAATTCAGGTTTTAACGTTTCAGATTTTAAAGGAGGGACTAACAAAAAATAATAAATTCAAAATATACCCAGAAGTTTGGCAGCAGAAGGCTGACAAATAATTTGTGATATCTTAGGTGCCATTAAGTGTAATTAACGTTTCAGATTTTAAAGGAGGGACTAACAAAAAATAATAAATTCAAAATATACCCAGAAGTTTGGCAGCGGTAGGCTGATCAATAATTGGTGACACCTGAGCTGCAATAAATGTAATTCAGGTTTTAACGTTTCAGATTTTAAAGGAGGGACTAACAAAAAATAATAAATTCAAAATATACCCAGAAGTTTGGCAGCGGTAAGCTGATCAATAATTGGTGACACCTGAGCTGCAATAAATGTAATTCAGGTTTTAACGTTTCAGATTTTAAAGGAGGGACTAACAAAAAATAATAAATTCAAAATATACCCAGAAGTTTGGCAGCGGAAGGCTGACCAATAATTTGTGATATCTTAGGTGCCATTAAGTGTAATTAACGTTTCAGATTTTAAAGGAGGGACTAACAAAAAATAATAAATTCAAAATATACCCAGAAGTTTGGCAGCGGTAGGCTGATCAATAATTGGTGACACCTGAGCTGCAATAAATGTAATTCAGGTTTTAACGTTTCAGATTTTTTTAGTATTTATTTTCAAAAAACGTATGGACCTCTCCCCAAAAAGGAAAGCACATGCTCAGCCAAAATTCCTATAATTTTGGCCCTAAAAATAAATCTGATATTGTCCTAAATCTCCTCTTGTAATGTTCAGAAGTAATAAGTTGAAGAACAGGATTTTTATTTATCATGTCGGAGCATGAAGGAGGAAGTACATTACAATTAAGTAAATTTCCAAGTTATTGAAAATTCCCACCGATACAACCCCAAAATTTTACTACTTTAGGGCGAAACTCCCTATCCTAAAACAGTGATTTTCTGCAATGCTGAAAGAAAGGTATTGCAACCTGGTGGACCTTTTCCTAGTCGATGATATTATGTCACATCACTGGGTAAGGTTCATCTTTGTTGCAATCACCAACCATCGCCGTCCTTGATTTTCGCATATTGTTTACTACTAGATGTTTACATAATTTTGGTAAACAACATGGCAATCCACCAATCAGATATTAGGTCACAAATAAGGACGTACAGAACTACTGTGGAGGAAACAAACCAGTTGAATCCAGAGAAATGTTATACATCACTTTATGGTACCTTGCTAATCATGCCTGTTCACTCCAACAGATAAGTGATAAATTCAATCGGTCTATGAAATGTGTCTGGTTCATTATCCAGTCAGTCATAACATATTTTCAGAAGGAAGGAAAACAGTTCATCAAATGGCCAGTTCAAGCTGAAATGGACAGGGTGATTTCTGCATTTGCTGCAAGAAGTGGATTTCCAGGAGTCATAGGAGCAATTGATGGGTGTCATATAAGGATTGTTGCACCAGCTGCACAGCAAGTATCTTATTTCAATAGGAAATCATTCCATTCCATCATACTTTTAGCAGTTTGCTTACCGAACAGAGAATTTTCTTATATTTACACTGGATTTCCTGGAAGTGCTCATGATTATAGAGTTCTAAAAAACTCAGGTATATATTTGAAAGCAACACAGAACAACTTATCTCTCTTTCCCTCTCAGGATCATCACATTCTTGGTGATAGTGCTTTACCTCCATTTACATGGTTAGTCCCAGCCTTTAAAGAAACAGAGGCAAATACTCCTCAAAAAAGGCGGTTTAAAAAAAAAAAACTTTTAAAAACCCGTGTTGTGGTTGAAAATACCTTTGGGGACCTCCTAAACAGATGGAGAAGGCTACGATTTATATATGCCAATGTAGATCGTTCTGTCAAGATTGTGGTAACAGCAAGCTGCCTGCACAATTTCTGTATTCAGCAAAATGATTCTTCACTTTTTGAGGGTGGAGAGCGTGAAGATACTCTCAATCAGGAGTCTGACATTAGAAGTGATAGCCTGTCAGTGAGTGGCTCTGGAGATGCTTACTCTTCCTATTCTGCTGGACGAGCTAAAAGAAGCAGATTGATCAATATGTTAGCTTAAAATTGTTTCATAAATTTTTGTCCCGAATATTCAACTATCAAGTGATTTCCCCTCATTTTGTATTGATACACTTATCTAATTGGAATATGCAGTAACTTCAATATGGGTTATTTGGTTTAGAACTGTAAGAAAACTAAATTAGAGACGCTAGGAGTGAACCAGCAATCCTTTAAATGTACTGTAGAATCAATGGCATATATTCATATGAAGTGCAATTTAATATTAAGCAAAGGTACCATCCTAGTCATTGGTAAAGAGTGACATACCGTCTATAGTAAGCAAAATTGAAAATAAAAGTATTTTGATTAAGTTGAAGAAGCTATTGTTCCACCATAACTTTTGATTTATTTCAAACCGCTGGAAGTATTCTCAGCCCTGAAACATAAAGAGTAGTTTAGTTACATAATCTATTATCTTTAAATTCATTACCCAGATACACAAATCTAAGTACTTTCTTCCATAGAGTAACATATATATTTTTTTTGTTAAAGTAAAAACTTGTAAAAAACTTCAAATACAATCCTAACCCCCTTTTAGGACCCTCTCTGGGGATTAGATTTTCCGCTGCATCATGGAGTTTGGCTGAGCTTACAGAGTCACATCCCTGATCCCTATCCCAAACCAAACAAACTAGCAGTGCCAGGAATTAAACCTGTGCCCCTTGGACAAACGATTCCCAACCCAGAGTGTCAACCACTTGCCAGGACGACCAATGTGACCATAGAACAACAATTATTTGAAAAAAAGAAAATATTGAAAAAAATAACAACTCAAATCTCAGTTGCTGCCATTTCCACTACTACCCCATAAACTATATATTTAATTTAGATAAATTAATTTTAAGACAGGTATCAACAAAACTCCATCAGGGATTGTATTTACTTAAGATACAATCAAACACTGTGAATGTTTAGCTTTGTGATATTCTGGTCTTGAAATAATAAAAAAGAAAATTTATATTTTGTATTTGTTTTCCACCAGCTCATTTGAGCAAAATCATTTGTGACAGCAATATGTCCATGGTTGGCTTAGAATCTCACTAAAATGACTTAAACCAGAAGAAACAACAGCACAGTACAGTATAGTGTAATACTATAGTAACAGTGAGATTTTGTTCTCACTGTCCTTGTGACTTTAATAGTAACAGCACACTATCATTAACTTTAAGATTTTGATTTTGCTGTCCTTGGTACTTTAATAGTAACAGTACATTTCAGTAATAGTACAGCAACAGTGAGATTTTGTTCTCACTGTCCTTGTTACTTTAACAACAACATTAAGATTTTGTTTTTGCTGTCCTTTTTACTTTAACAGTAACAGTACACTAACAGTAAGATTTTATTTTCTAATACTAACAGTAACAGTTAGATTTTGTTTTTGCTGTCCCGGGAATATAATTAAAAAAAAATCAAATAAAATTCCTATGCTGAGATTTTTTACTATTCCCTGTTCAGATAATATTGAAAATTTTAATCTATTTAAGTTGATTTCTTCTTTATGTTCAGTAAGAAAAAACTAAAATAACTAATTAAAATTTTTCAATGATCTTTTGAAGCAATTAAATAAAAAAAACAAGTTTTTTAAACTGAAAGTAAGGAGCGACATTAAAACTTAAAACGAACAGAAATTATTCCGTATATGAAAGGGGCTGTCCCCTCCTCAACGCCTCGCTCTTTACGCTAAAGTTTTTTATTGTTTAAAAAAAATAGAGTTGTGAGAAAGTCAAACATTAGCGTAAAGAGCGAAGCGCTGAGGAGGGGACAGCCCCTTTCATATACGGAATAATTTCTGTTCATTTTAAGTTTTAATGTCGCCCCTTACTTTCAGTTTAAAAAACTTGTTTTTTTTATTCAATTTCTGATCGTTTTTTAGTTAATGCAGCTTTTATTTTGGCTCACCGTCATTGAATAAGTAAACAAAATTTGCATAAAAATTTTACTTTTCTTTTCCTAAATGGATGTCTCTAAATTTGGTTATGACGTAATTTACAAATTAACTTACGTAACTAACTTCTATATTCGTATATTTTTCTTCTGGCAAAAAATACAAAATTTCAGATTTTTGCAGATATGAGCTTGAAACCTATGTAATAGGGTTTTCTGATACGCTGAATCTGACGGTGTGATTTTCATTAAAATTCTTTCACTTGTAGGGGATGTTTCCCCCCTCTTTAAAAAATCGGGTAAATTTTCTCAGGCTCGTAGCCTTTGATGAGTAATACTAAACTTAATAAAATTTATATATTTAGAATCAGCATTATAAACACATTCTTTTGATACATTTATTGACATCGAATTCCGTTTTTAAAAGTTTTGATTACTATTGAGCCGTATCGCTTGTTTTTTTATGTTTTTTTTATACGTATAGTTATTACGTATATGAGGGGTTCTCCCTAATCAATACACGCTCTTCACGTAAAAGTTAAAAACAAATTGATTCACAAACCCCTGAATCACAAAGGCCGTTTAATTAGAATAGATAGCTCTTTTGAAAGCACTAAAAAAAAACTGTAGCGTAAAGACCGAGGTATTGACTTGGGGGAGAACCCCCTCACATACGTTATAATTTCTGTTCGTTTTAAGTTCTAATGTTGCTTCTGTATACTTCCCAATAACCAATACTTTATGTTAACATTGGGTAAAGCTCATAACTTTTAGCCCTCCCCCTGGGGACTTCGGGGGATTAAGTCATCCTAAAAGACATATTTATCATATTTCCGACAATGTTGAACAAAATGGCTATCTCAAAATTTTGATCGGGTGACTTGGGAAAAAAATAAGCGTGGGAGGGGGCCTAGTTGCCCTGCATTTATTTTGGTCACTTAAGAAGGGCACCCCACCCCCCACTACCAGAAAAAATTCCCCCTGAAAACGTCTGTATACTTCCCAATAACCAATACTATATGTTAACATTGGGTAAAGTTCATAACTTTCAGCCCTCCCCCTGGGGGCTTCGAGGGATTAAGTCATCCTAAAAGACATAGTTATAATATTTTCGACCATGCTTAACAAAATGGGTATCTCAGAATTTTGATCGGGTGACTTTGGGGAAAAAATAAGCGTGGGAGGGGGCCTAGTTGCCCTCCATTTTTTTGGTCACTTAAAAAGGGCACTAGAACTTTTAATTTACGTTCCAATGAGCCTTCCCACGATATTCTAGGACCACTGGGTCGATACGATCACCCCTGGAAAAAAAAAACAAACAAAAAACAAATAAACATGCATCCGTGATCTTTCTTCTGGCAAAAAATGGAAAATTCCACATTTTTGTAGATAGGAGCTTGAAACCTCTACAGTAGGGTTCTCTGATACGCTGAATATGATGGTGTGATTTTCATTAAGGTTCTATAACTTTTAGGGGGTCTTCCCCCTTTTTTCGAAAATCAGCCAAATTTTCTCAGGCGCGTAACTTTTGATAGATAAGATTAAACTTGATGAAACTTATATATTTGAAATCGGAATTAAAATCTGATTCTTTTGATGTATCTATTGGTATCAAAATTCCGTTTTTTAGAGTTTCGGTTACCATTGAGCCGGGTCGCTCCTTACTTACAGTTCGTTACCACGAACTGTTTGATTCAAGTGCAGTGTTTTTTTTCAATGCTATGTCCTGTTACAAAATACATTGCTTGTGATGCTTATTGGCATCTGTGTTCATTTGCAAGATTGTGCCATAGTAGATTTTTATATACATTTTTATACTCTTTCTGAATGCAGTAACTGATTTTCTTACGAATTGAATTTCAACCCCTTTTAGGAGCCTTGAAAATAATAATTTCATTCTATATTTCTTGGAAATAAAAATGGTTTATAACATTTGTTTCAAACTTACTATTTCATTACAAATCCATTTTGTTCAAGTTGTATAATTCAAAAACACTGATTTGTCAAGATTAAGTTGAATAAAAAAAAAAAAATCAAAACAAATCTGCCAAATTTTCATCTTGTTCTGTTAGGCCACTTAAAAAATGCTGTTGCACCAATATGTAAAAAAATATCAAAGCTGATAGAAGAAACATGGTAGATTGAAAAATGAAGAAACTGTTTTGAATTTTTTATCCAAATTAATTGAGACAAATCATTGGTTGCCAAAAGTATAACTTAAACAAAATGGATTTATACTGAAAAAGTAAGTTTGAATTAAATGTTTTTAATCTTTTTAAACCAAAAAACACAGAAATAAATTATCACTTTGAAGGGTTCAGAAAAGGCTTAAAACTGAATTTACAAGAAAATCAATTATTATATTCAGAAGGAGCATAACAAATGGCATCTAGTGGTATATTTACTTTATTTGTAGGTCAATTTTATGAACTGCTTAATATTTACCAACAATTCACCAAATTAGGCTAGCCTACTTAATTGAGACAAATCATTGCTTGCTAAAAGTGTAACTTTAACAAAATGGATTTATACTGAAAAAGTATAAAAAATACTACTAACAACTCACCGCAGCACCAAGCCGCCTGAGGCCAACACAGCTACGCACGATTCTCCTCCACCCCAATCTATTCAAAGGCTCTCTTTCCACACCCGCCCACGAAGTTCCCATTTCCTTTAAATCTTTCTTTATGACGTCCTCCCACCCCAGACGGGGACGACCTGCTTTCCGTTTAGCCCTAAATGGTTGGCCGAAAAGAACAATCTTCGGCAATCTGTCATCCTTCATCCGCACAACGTGCCCTAACCACCTCAACCTTTCTTTCATTATAGCCATAGAGAGCGGTATTGAACCACATTTTTCGTATAGCCTATTGTTTGAAATACGGTCAGTCAGCCGGGTACCCAGAACAATCCTTAAGCAATTTCTCTGGAAAACATCTAGCAAATCTTCATCCGCTTTTCGGAGCGTCCATGCTTCAGAGCCATATTTAAATTGGAGAGTTAAATTTGCAAAAAAAATCGATTTTCGAAAATTATTGTTCAATTTCTGAAGGAGGAGAGTTTTCAGACCAATATAAGAGGGACGGAATAGATTTATTGACTACGTTTAAGGGGAAGGATATAAATACGAGTTGTAGAGAAAGATGGTACATTTACGCATCTTGAATTCCCCAAGCGGCAGACAAACAAGTCCGTCCAATCTTTGGAGAAGGGGGGGGGGATTGCTAAGTAATTTTTTCTAGGGATGAAAAAAAAACAATTTGCTATCTTATATTTTTATCATTATGCATAGAGAGGTGCCCTTTAGACTAGTCTAGGGGGGGGGGAAGGGTAGGTTTTAGCTGGTACATAGTTTTATATGAACGACAGTGCTCAAATAGTTATCACAATGGCGTACCCTTGAGTGGTGGAAGCTGTAACGGACACAACCGTTATAGTGGCTTGGGGTAAATACTGTTGAAGATCTGCATTATTTTTTATTCTGTCAATATCGTTGCCAAGTTTCTTTACCGTAGTCAAATAAGTAGGCGCTGCTGTGATGAGTGATTCCAATTCAGGGAATCTCTTTGCATACAAGTCACGAACATATTTATGGATTGCAGCTAAAAAAAGCCAATATTTCTTAGTCATAAATTAAAGAAAAAAGAAGAAAATAGAAGAGGAAAATGGATTAAGGCAAAAAGATGAAAAGCACAAACTTTATCATATACTGTTCAAGGTAGTACCATAATTTACCTTCTAAATGAAAGACCTAATTCAGTTTCTTTGGTACAAGTGTAAAGAGCCAAAAATTTTGGAGGCAAGGGATCATAGATATGTCAAAAATCTTAAGTGCAAATGACTGAATCTCAGAATTTTTGCGTTTCTGAAGGACAGAGCAGGCCTTTTGGATGAAATTGAACTCCTTTGTGAACAGTTTTGTTCTTAAGGTGAGT
Organism: Artemia sinica; assembly: GCA_027921565.1. NCBI lineage: Eukaryota > Metazoa > Arthropoda > Branchiopoda > Anostraca > Artemiidae > Artemia > Artemia sinica. Next base: position 17,798 of record JAPEVW010000727.1, read on the forward strand.
TTTGAGACGAGGACCCAAAACAGAAAGTTCTTCAGAGTAATGGTTCTGTCCCTGTTGGTCATAATCTAATAAATATAACTGCCTCTAGTCAAACTCGTGTGCAGGAGGGAATCCTAAACTGAAGGTTGCCCAGCGGAGTGGTTAAGTACCCACGGCTCATACTGCCAAAAAGGGGTATGAAGCTATCTCAAGGCGTTATGAAGGTTCTCCAGTCATTCATAAGCCACTTAAAGCTGCCTAACTAGTTTCACAGTAAAAGAGGATTGAAGAGCTAAAAACTATCAAAAAGGTCCAAAAAACAAAGCTTCTCTTATCACAAAGAAATTTGTAGAACATATTCAATATATAAGTCAGACAATAGAGACAGGTAACTTTCAAGATATAAACACTCGAATCACATAGATAACGCATAAACACTCAACTCAAACACTCAATTGAGTCAGTTATTAAAATTGACTCCCCTACTTTCGATTACAGTGTTGACTTACCAGCAGATAGTTGCAAGAACAATTTGTAATAACGAATATTCCCAACTTCAAATTTAAGCTGAGAACAAAAAAAAAAATCCAAAGTTTCTAGGGAGGATTTGCAGTTCTTGTTGGATAGAACTAAGGAATATATAAATATGAAACAACTTAGCCTGAATGTAAAGAAGTCGGTAGTTGTAGTTTTTAGAAAAGGGGGTAAGATTACAAGTAGGAATAGAGTAAAATGGGAGGGAATAGATTTAGAAAGTAGAAAGGAGTTACGTATTTAGGATGTAAATATTCGTCAAATGGTAAGTTAGGAAAGCAACTGAAGCTAAGTCTTGCTAAAGGACAGTCCTATGCCTATGCTGTGACTGCTAGCCAACTGGCGAACATACTGAACTTGAAGATGCATAAGCAGATATTTAAGGTAAAGATTGTATCAGCTATGCATCATGGATCTGAAGTGTGGGGATACATAGCTGGTGAGAGGTCTGAGGAGATTCAGCTTTAGTGTTTTAAAAGAGTTTAGGTCTACATTTTTCAACAAATAGTTTAGTATTGAGAGGAGATCTAGGTTTAATTTCTTTAAGAAGTGATAGGCTAGTAGGGAATATAAGATTATGGGAGAAAATCCTGAGTACGTCCAGAGTAAGGATAAAAAAAAAACAGCATATTTAGAAGCTCTGAGGATCCCAAAGAGTGATACGTGACCATCTGAAATAAAGATGATATTGGATGATTGTGGATTTTCAGAGCTATGGAATGGTGGGCTAGGGATTGGATTAAAGGAAGGATAAGTTGCAAGTAGGGTCAAGGAGAGGTTAAGGGACCATGAAATCCAGATGTGGCATGCACGAGTGAATGAGACCCGGTCACTGGAGTTATATGCAAAGGCTAAGGAGCAGTGGGGAGAAGAATTGTATTTTAAGGCGGGGCTTCAAAAGAGGCAGCTAAAGTTTATTATTTGTGTTAGGTCAGATGGGTTGCAAGTAGGTGAGAGAAGGAAGTATCTGGTAGGGGTTAGGCAAGTTTCTGGTCCTTACTTCTGTCCCATGTGCGGGAAAGAGGAAGATTTGGTTCATTTTGTGTGGAAGTGTAGTGAATTAATAGATTTAAGAAAAGAATTGTTTGGGGTTGAGGTTAGGGGGAGAGATGAGACAATAAATTTATTAGCAAGGAAAGATATGGGAGGCATAAAGAGATTCGGAAGGTTCCTGACGGTGGGCATAGAACACAGAGAGAGGTTTTTTGAAGATTAGGGATGAATGTGATGGTTCATTAGCCTAGATTATACTTTTGTGCCAATTTACGTTTGTATGAAAGTGTCTTTGTTTTTGTGACCAAGGCCCTTTGGGCTTTTGTGTCAATAAATTCTATTCTATTCTATCCTAATTACATTAACACATATTAACAATTTCTTGTATGAATATACTAAATTAAAAAAAAAACTAGATTTCCAATTACAGCTTAGAACAAAAGCAAAGCAACGTTGATATAATATACGTAGGTTCACTGCATTTATAAATAAACATCAGAAAATATAACATGTAAAAAAAATATATCAACAATAAATAAATATCAAAAATAAACAAATATTTCCACTTCACAAACTCCATGGCAAATTTTGCCACATGGCCACTTCAAAAATGTTATATAATGACAGCTATGTCGGTGTCCTAAAAGAATATGCTTAACCCTCCTTCTTAGAAAGTTTCCTACAATATCCCTCCTAAAGGAAGCCCTAGACGGTCAATCATTTTGATCAAGCAGTTCCATCAATGGATAGACGTGTGCTTCAATCAACCCTTCAATCTCGACCAAAGCGGTTCTGTCAATCGCCTTGTACTCCTAGTTAAAATGTGTTCTTAAAACATTAACTTTATTTCTTAGTTCGGAAACTATTTAATCCGGTTTCAATGTACTTACCGCCCCCAATATTCTGTCAAATGCCACACTTTTTTTTATGTCGGTTATACCAGTCTTTACTTTTAACTTTTAACCTTGGATAACTCAGGGTGATCCCGATATAACTCTATTAATAAATAGATAAAGTCGCGTTCCTCGTGTTTTTTTTTTACGCTAAAGTTTTTTTTTAGTACTTTCAAAAGAGCTATTTATTCTAATTAAACGGCCTTTGTGATTCAGGGGTTATTTTTAAAGAATTATAACAAAACTCAAACTTTTGCGTAAAGAGCGAGGTATTAATGAGGGGGCTAACCCACTCATATACGTAATAATTTCTGTCCGTTTTAAGTTTTAATGTTGCTCTTTACTTTCAGTGGAAAAAACTGTTTTTTTTATTTAATTAGAATATTTAGCCCACTAAAAGGTCTTAAATTGTGCTGCTAGGAAAGGCAATTTAGAGATTTGTCAACAACTAGTTTCAAAATGTGCCACTATATATGGCTTAAATTTGGAGAATAGAACAGTCTTATCCTACACTGTGGCTAGGAATCAAACAGAGCTGACTAGATATCTATTGGAGAATGGAGCAAACCCAAATGCAAATGTATTTTGTACACAAAAAAGGAGCTTTTCGTAAAAAATGAATTTGCTTAAATATTGTTTTTGTTAATTACAAAAGGCACTAGATGCAGCAAATCCCTTTAAAACGAGCCCTTAAATAGCCCCTTGTTCTTCAAGGTGGGAGACTATAATTTCCTGTTCAAGGTTTTCGACCATGCTATTTCCAATGATCTGCTTTTCGTTTCGGTCTGACGGCATTTTGATGGGTTTCAGGCTATTTTTTTAAATCACCATAAATTTCGTTTCGTTATAAGCTTTTAACTTTAAGATGAACAGCAATAATAGCTACCATTCCTGAACCAGTGTCAACTGGCAATTTTTTTCTCTTGAGGCCGTTTTTTTCAGAACGCATTTTTTTTCTTTTAATTATTATGGGCAGCATATTACAGTATCTTCACTGTCTTGAATTTCATCTTTGACCTAGTTTGGACCTTCACTGCAGCATCTTTCAGCATCTTCATTGTCTTGAATTTCAAATTTGACCTGGTTTGGACCTTCACTGCAGCATCTTCATTGTCTTGAATTTCAAATTTGACCTGGTTTGGACCTTCACTGCAGCATCTTTCAGCATCTTAATTGTCTTGAATTTTAAATTTGACCTGGTTTGGACCGTCACTGCAGCATCTTTTAGTAAGATTTGATGCTACTAAGATGTGGCGAGCAACGTTTTCCCAAGATATTATTAAGTGGTCACGTCTATCTTGTAATGATTCAAGCCTCAGGTTTTCAATTGTTTAGACATAATCTACTTCTTTACCTCCAATTATGGTTGATGCTGCTCTTTTCTGAATAGCTTCTATTTCGCCATATAAGTAGCCCGTTTTCTGAATGAACAGGCCCCAAACAAGCGCAGCATTTTCGAGTTGCGGGCGCTATCACGCTCAAATTGACGCATTGCAGTAAGAGCTTAGATTGATGCCAGTTAGAAATCATCCTTATGTAGAGTTTAAATGACTGCTGGGAAGAAGAAAACAAAACAAGTATATTATATTCAGTAAGTAAGTAATCGGATTAACGATGCTTTTTGACTACTAAGGTCCCTGCATTGAACCTGCAGTGTTTTGTTACAGCAAGATTCGATCTCTGGGTCACGTATTGCCAAGCTAACGTCAAACCCTCTACGCCACTACAGAAAAATTAAAATTTTGTCAGATGTGGGATCTGAACACATGGCTATACCGTGTTAGACCCGGATCTTGTGTGGGTTTCACAAGATTATTTTGTGCCTGGCACTGCTGCCATTCTGCCACTCAGAAATTATTATATTCAGTTGTAAATATTGTTCTAGATTTCAAACAAAAAATCAAAACAGATTTCAATTCAAATTTCAAAGTCTAAAACCAAAGATTAGCAAATTTAGAAGGTGAATAACACCTTTTAAATTTGTTAATCTTTGGTTTTTAGTTCCGAAATCCACCACCATTAGCACTACAATCAATAGTATTTAATTCTCGTTGCATTTCTGTCCATCCATTTTATAAAATTATATTTTTTGAATTATTTGGTATACTTGGCATAATATTTTGATACTTGAAATTATTTCGGAATTAATTTTAAGTTCTAGTCACAGGCCCTGACAGAAACATTAAATGTCAGCAATAGCTGAACATTCCATTGGCCTCTTCGACACTTGCTTAATTCAACGTAACTGACAACATGACAAATTAAAATATTTTAATTAATTTAGGGTGCTAATTTTAAGGTGAAAGAACAAATTTCTATCAAATAAAAACTAGTGAACTTTGTGTCAAAACTCTTTTGCAACACTTGCAAGTTACTGAGATTACCTTTATTTGAATGGAATGAGTTTTGTGTGAACTGAATGAGTTTGAACTTAAATTCGTATAAACATAATATTTCTTGGATCCCAAGAAGCGTATTTCATAGGCCAACTGACCAACGAATTAAGCTAATGGTAAATAGTCTCCAATTACAAGATTTATGATGATGGTTATCAGTATAAGCAATATTAGGATGAAATGGCTCTTTAGGAGGAATATTGTAGGACACTTTCTCTTTTAGAACATCGACATAGCTGTCTTACACCATTTTTATGAGTTATTGGCTGTTACTTTTGTTCCATGGACGTGTGTGTCTCTTACTAGGTTGCAGCAACTACTGCAACTACAATTCCCATAAAATTCTGACTTCCCCTTAAGTGTTTCGATAACAGAATTGCCAACGTTTTTTTTTTCGTTCTGTTTTTTATTCAACAATAGCAGGGCACTGGAACAACACAGAGAGGAAGCTGCAATATCTAGTGTCTTTTGTGATTACCAAATTGTGGCTAAGACGCCAAATATAGACACGAATCACTACTTACTTGGGTTTACGCCTATTGCGTGGAAAATATTATCACAAAACTGAATTTTAAAAAATTAAGTATCTTTAATTTAAGCAGAATTTTTTAATCCAACAGCAATTGCAAAAATAACTTGTTTCCAAAAGCTTCATAGAATTTTTATCTGAGAGGAAGTACCTTTGCTGAGTTTTTACTTTTTAAGAAACTAAAAAAAGGAAGACTTAGACTTCTAAAAGTATAAAACTGACTTTATCCAAGAGCTTTTTTTTTCAATTTGTTGGACAACATTCATATGACCTCAACAATTACGGAACTTCTTTTTATTGTATCAGTTGCTCCCTGGACTCCTTTATCATTATGAGCTTCCGCTCAAGACTACAAAGTTCTAGATAGCATTGAAGTTCTTTGGGATAAAGTTGTGGAAGGCTTCGAGGCCTCCCGGGCTCATCTGCTAAAGTTAACGGAGAATAAGGAGGACCTACGAAGACCTAACTTGTTAGAGTTAGACTAATAATGCAAGCCAAAGGCAGGGTCAAAATATTACTTAATTAAAGAACTGAGACCAGAAAATCTAAAGCTGCAGATGAGCCTAAGCCCCGTCGACCAACTATTAAGATCTTTATTTCTGTTCTGACTCATGATACAAAATTTTATGGTATCGACCACGCAATATAAGCAAAAGTTTTGGTCCAAAATCTCTGCTGATGTTCCTGAATTCCTATGATGTTCCTTAGTTCTGATGACGATCTTGAATTGTTATGAATTGTCAATATTGAAACACTCCTGAAGGGTGTTTCAATTTTTTTCTCTAAATTTTAATAGTAGTCACTAAAACCACAAAGCATAAAGAGCACTACAAACATTTTACACAAAGAGAAGCTTCACCCCTAGAAGACACAACAGACAGTTATAGACTGTCATCCTTATATATCAGGACATACATTATTTTAAATAAAAGTAGAAAAGAATGAGATATCAAGAAACCTCATTTCAAAAGAAGCAAGATAAAATAAAGTAAAAAGAAAAAAGAAAAGGAAAGTAAGAAAAATTATTGCAAAAGAAGAAAGAGCACCAGAAAAAAATTACATCAGGAAAGTTTTGATACCCCTCCTTCCCTCAAGACAAATTATGGTTGCATTCATAAATGATCATATTTCTAAAATGTCTTTGTAAAAACTCTATTTTTTTAGTTCAAAATCCTCCCCACTCCTGCCTGAAGACATATGCAGCCACTGTCCACTGTTCTTCATGACCAAAAGGCCACTAAAGAGCCCACTCCTGCCTGAAGATATATGCAGCTACTGTCCACTGTTCCTTAAGACCAAAAGGCCACTAAAGGGCCCACTCCTGCCTGAAGATATATGCAGCCACTGTCCATTATTCCTTAAGACCAAAAGACTGTCTTTAAGCTGAAAGGACAGTGGCCATTTGGTCTCAAGGAACCAAGAAATACTAAGTTTCAGCTTAAAGACAGTGGCCTGAAGACGTGGATGCAGTCACAAATCATTGTAACATTGTTTTAAGCTAAATGTAATGTTGAAATACTTCTAGTCATAGTAGACTTAATTTTTTCGCTTTTTAACTCAAAGTTTTTAAAGAAAACTTATTGCTGTCCATAAAACAAAAGGTTAAAAAACTAACCAAGATCATTATCAATATCCACAGTGAGTGCATTAGCATCCACAATGAGCATATATTCAGGGTCTGCTTCTACAGGGCCAGAAATATCTTCAGTTTTTCTGTCCTTGCCAATGAAATGCTCAATATCTTCAATTATCCCTTTTAGTCTCTGTGAGCCATAAATTTTGGCTATCTCAGTGGCAGAAGTCAATCCTGAAATAAACATAAAAGTAAGAAAAAATCATTTAGCTATACTCCTCATATTATATTTAGATATTAATATAAATACTAACAACACACTAATATGCTAATAATACCTACATAAATATTACTGTAGCTAAAAATCGTTTATCCTAGATATTAGATACAGTCATATGATATTAATCAAGCACCATTGGATATTAATCTAGATATTGTTTATAGAATTTATATGGCCATCTAGAAGTAGTATAACTAAAGAAAATATAGTAAACCAGCCAAAGTAATTATAGCCTACTACTTTTATTACTAGCTACTCACTGCAGCATTGACCTACCTGGGGCTGCACACACTCTTTTTCATCCTGGGATCTTCAAAATCATGGTCTTTGTCTACCTCTAAGAATCCAGCATCTTTTAAATCCTTTTTTTTAAAACGTGTTCTAACCCTATTTGAGGATAACCTGCTTTGTGTTTGTCTAAATTCTGCTTCAATGCTTTTGTAGCACATGCAGAATGGATTTCATGCACCTCTGGGTATCCAGCAGGTCACCAGTGAATAACAGCTAGGGGTGGCTGCATTACCCCCCCCCCCCCCATGAAACCTGTTGCAACAGGTGGAACAAGAAATAAAACCATGGATATCCCACCTAATATTATTTATGGACCCAAGTCTGCTTAAAGAGGGACCCCTTTGCACACTGCTGACCAAGCTGGTATCAATGTTGATAGCATGTCCTGATGCTGATCCAGCCTGGTTCAAAGGTACCTTTAGCAAAAGAAAATAAAAATATATAAAGTGACAATTGCAGAAATAACAGAATGGTCCCTGATAGAAAGCGGGAAAGAAGATACTGGGGGAAGACAGACACCACTCTGTTCTGGCAGAGCCCAAAGAAGAGGAGAGGTTGGCCTTGTTCTCAACAGCTTACCTGTCTCACCTTTGCTTCTTAGGGCGATGATAAATATAGAAAGAGGGAAGATGGCTCTTGCCTTTTATCTTATGACAAACAAGGCTAAAGATGAAAATAACAATGAATTATAACATTACTTTCCTCTAAGCTCTCCTCTGTGGTACCCATTGGCAGTTCTAACATCTCTTGCACCCAAGGAAAAATCTTGATTATAGCCCTCCACTGTCTCCAACAAAATTTTTGGGTAAAAAAAATCATTTATTAACAAAATTATTTTCATTTTAGTAATTAATCAATAATTTTTTTTCATCTGTTATTTAGATTATTTAATTATTATTATTATTCAATTTTTCTACTTAGAAAAACTTTTTACCTTTAGGTAAAAAGAAGGTAAAGGATATGGCACTAGACCCTTAAAGTCCAAACCAATGGTGTTGATTTCCATCTCAAGGACCTTCAGCTAGGAGGTGCAATGGGGGGATAGGGGCCAGTCATCCTGTGCTTTAACACACTCTTCCTGCTTACCTTCCTCATATTTCTTCAGGTACCCATTTAGAGCTGGGTCAACTCTGGCTGAGCTTACAGAGTCATGCCACTGACCCCATCCCAAACCAAATAATTGGATACAGTAGGATTTGAACTCTTGCCTGCCCCTAAAACCACCTCTGGTGGTACCATATGATTAACTATTGCTTCTACAAAATTTTAATGCAAGTGCTGCTAAAAGCTCTGGTATGCATAATGCAGCTCATGGACCTATGATGGTTGATGCTGCTAATGATAATGACAATCATCTTGTTTCTACTGGTACTGATACTAATACCTCACTGTAAGACCAAGCTGCCTGAGACAAAAACACCTGCACAAATTCCTCCTCCACCCATATCTATTAAAATATTCACTCTTTACCTCCTCCCATATAGTTCAGTTTCCTTTAAATTCTTCTTTATAACCTCTGTCTATCCCAGTTTTCCAACCCTGCTTCTTATAGACCTATCATGATTACTCCTTTGCTGGGAAAAGCTATAGAGAAAATGATTTATAATTGGCTTCTTTAATTTTTAGAGAAAAATAATATGATATACCCTACTCAAACTAGTTTCAGCAAACACCATTCCCTTACAGTTGCTTTTGTCTCCTTAATAAATACCATAAATGAATGTCTATAAAAAAAAAATACCCTAGTGGCTGCTTTTCTAGATTTTGAAGGTATGTATGAAAATATGAACCACCAGATCCATGTTGCAAAACTTACAAATCTTGGATTATCCCTGAAGTTATTATCTTTCATAAGGTCCTTCACTGAAAATAGAGGTTTCATTGTTCTTGTAGGAGTAGCCTCTTCACCAAAACTATAATAACCAAAGACCTTCCCTACATTCAGTCCTGAGCTGCCTCCTGTTCTTCCAATTTCTGTGGGACATGAACCTCTACACACTAATATACAATGTTCCGATGACCTGGTTTATGGGCAACTGATAATACTTTTGAGACTGCACATTCAAAGTTGCAAAAGTTGTTATTTAAATTTGAAAAATTTTCCCGAAAATCTGGCTTAACCATTGCACCTTCCAAGTCAACAATCATCCAATTCCACCACAAGCACAAAACAGTTAATGCAAAACTAACGCTAAATGGCATTGTTCTACATGAGGATAATCAAATAAACTATCAAGGCCTTATGTGTGACATAAAACTCAATTTCCAACTTCACATTACATTCACACCCTGGGGTTGCAATGATAATACTTTGCTTCAGTTCTATAAATCTCATATAAGACCTCAAATTGATTATGGGCTCATAGTATATGGTGCTTGTGCAAAGATCCAGATGCAGAAAAAATGAAACATCACAAATGATACAATCCACCTTATATTTGGTCTTAGGAAATCAAGAATTGCCCAGTTTCAGCTTAAAGACAGTGACCTATTAACAATAAATGAAAGAAGAAGGTCTCTTCGAATCAATTACTTGTCAAAAATTGAAGCCACCAGCTCACACACCCTGCATTACTGGTCAAGATGTCCAACCATGTACAGAGGCATTGCACAGAAGTTTGTCATTCCTCAAATGAAATTTTCAGTGCCAGCTAGGCCTATTACCCCCATATTCTCCCAAACCCCTCCATGGAGTCGGTCTCCCACCATAATAAATGCTAATTTCTCAAAGTAGACAAGAGAACTTACCCCCATTGAATTCATCTAGAATAAAATTGCTAAGCTTACTAAAACTAAATGTTTGTCCAACAAAAAATGGGCAGGGTCTTTTAGGGTCATTTACGGTCAGTGCCAGATCCAGGGGGTGAGGGGGTGCTTCCCCCCAACGTAGTTTAAAGTAGTGTAATTTACTTAATTAACGCAATTTGCGTTAATTAAACTTGCTCATAACACAAGTCTATTGGATCAACCTATTTCCCCCCCCCCCTAAAAAAGTCCTGGATCCACCCTTGTTTAGGGTCATTCATTTAGGGTCTAAAACGAATGAGAAGGTTGCATGGGAAGCTTATCTCTCATTATTGCAATGGGTGAGAGACTATTTCATAATGTCTCTATAACGTCAGCAGAGTTAAGTGCTATAATCATGGCACTAGAACATCTTGTGAATAATCAACCATTGAGTCCTAACATGAAAAATATTATAGTATATTCTAACTCTTGTGTCTATTCTGGACCTGATGCAAATTAATATAGAAGATGTATATAGATACATCTTATATCTACATAAGATGTATATAGATACATACATTTCATTGCCTTAGTCTTGCAGATAGGCTTGCTTCAACAGTCATAATAACGTATTTTCAAAATGTTCCAATAACAAAATAGTTGCTAAATATTGACCAGCAAAGTCAAAGACCAATCTCCCTTAGAAATATATATCGATGGAGATTATGAGAGGCCCAGCTGATAATAATAAACCAAATTCATGTCCTTTCCCCATTAAGCACCTTTCTAAAATCTATCACAGAATATTTTCAGGCTCAAATGGACTAAATTTTCAGGCTTTTTTGTATCGGTTTCCAAACCCCTCCTTCCTTCTTTACAGACATTGTAGTACAAGAAAACAAAACATCTAATCATTGCCTATTTGAATGCAATATGCCGACGCCTGCACAGCTGGTACTTAAAAGTAAACTGTTAAAGCACTTCAAACACCACAAAATCTGACCATCAGCCAAGATTCTGACCAAATCTGCACACAGAGTACTGATCTTGAAGTATATCCCCTGATATTTCAGTTTCTAGACTCAAGAGAGTTGCTGCAAGATGTGTAATCAAAACCAAGCCATTGCAAGATAAATCAGCAAAAACCACCTTTAGCAGTTCAACAAATCTTACACAGTGAGTCAAAAGGAAAAGTGCTGAATAGTTTTGACTAAACAGCCTACTTGCACCCCAATAGATGAAGAAGAAGGGAATCTGTGTGCCAGTGCTCAAGCACAATCGCAGCAAGACACATTGCAGTATCTACTGGGGGTCAGTCTGCTGTCTTTTCCTTGAAAATTCCTTGCAATTCTGCTGCTGAAATCATGAACAAGTTTCCTGCATGGTTTACAACAACCCACATGAACCAGATTTATGACACTGACCTTTCTTCCTATGCTATTAAAAGATTTATGTTTATAGGACTACACAATTTCATTAAAGATTCTCTCGTGACATGTTTACGTTCAGTGTAATTCTGAGCATCAATGCAAAGATGGTTATTTTAGACAGCTGGACTGTGGGCTTTAATTTTTGTTTTCTTTTGCTATCCTGTTTCATTCTCAAAGGTCCGAAAAAGGTCAAAGGTCTGAGAGTTAGATTTAAAAATTATTCTAAAATGAAAAAGAGAAAAGATGGTACATATGCAGAGGGGGAGGGGGAAATTTTGTGACAAATCTGGGGATGTTTTCATTACCGAGCTATAAATTGGATGAACATACCACTCGAGACCTTTTTTTATGCTCTTTCAAGATATAACCGTTGTTTAACTCAGAAATTAAACAAACCCTTAAAATGATGCCTTTTGCTCTTATTTTCTGCAATTTAGTTTGAGTCTTATTTTCTTTAACTCTAGGTTTTGGGCATAAATTGAATACGTGATTAAATACGCGAAAACGCGATTAAAGGGTACTTATGGATTATACCGCCAACAATCAAGTTTATGCTGTGTAAAACTCAAGAACAAACCAGTTTTATCTGCCTTATTAAGAACCAATTAGCTTACGCTCTGTGCAAGATAAGTTGCGGGTGACAGAATAAATTGGAATTATATAATTTGGGCTATATATTTGCACATTAGGGGATGGGGGTTAGGTTAGTTTAGGTCGGGTTACCCCCCCCCCCCTAATGTGCAAATATATAGCCCAAGTTTATTTCTAAAGTATTATATTTTCATCATGTTTTGGTATTTTTCATTAGGATTAACCTAACTTCACTTCTTGAGTGTTGGCAGTATAATAAAAAGTACCAATTAAAGGAATTGATAATTTTGCCAGGAATCTTCACCATTTAAAAATTTGTCGAATTTTGTCAAAAAATGGTATATTATAGCCAAATGTATTTCCCGATTATTTTCTTGCAAAGTTTTATGTTGTTTTCAGATTTTTGTTTCTTTACAAACAGTTGGTCTTTATTTCTTACTCTGCTACCTGGTATATGTGTTAGAAGATTGTTTTCGTTTTTGATATTCGTATTTTTACTAGATGATGTATATCTTCTGAAATAACTCTTCTCATTAGATGTATGTATCTCTTCTCTTCTCCAATACAGATGTATTTCTTCTCACACAACTGCTTTTTAAAACTTGTTTGAACTAAAAGCTCATTGAGTTTCAATGTTGCTATGTGAAATTTACTTTTGAGTTGCTGTTATCCTTTGTCCTTGTGGACAAGCTTTTACTTACTCCACTTCTCTTTAAATGAAGGTGAATATTTCGTTCAAATCTTGCACACATAGCAAAATTCTCACAAAACTGTTTATTCGTCAGTTGAAAGAATCTTAAAAGGGCTGGTAGCTATCAAGGTGTATATACAGTTAAAGCAGGTAATGGGAAAGCTGGAACATGGAAGATTAGTAGCCTAAAACAGCCTCACTAAGATGTTGCAGCAGTTCTCTGTTTATTTTGGGGATTACGTTAGGGCAAAACTATTATCAAAGCTTCACAATGCATGTGACTGCCAGGCTGCCAATCAATATTGTTCTTCCAGAAAATAAAATTGTGCTTTTTATAGTTGTTGTATAATGATCAATGAGTATTAAGCATGTCATTGGGTATGCATTATTTGTATAATACCAATAGCATTGGAGTGCACAACTCCATCCATAAAGTAACAGCAGTAAGCCATATACAGTATACTTCAACCTTTGAATACTATACTCCACTAGCAGTATTAGAGTAAATAGATACAGTACTTTTGATAAAAAGGTACATATAAATTTCGTGTGTGGTATTTATGGGTAGTATATTGCTTGCAACTGAATTAGCTTACACTGTGATTCAGAGAACTATTGATATTTCTAACTGCAAGCTATAGTAAGTTATATTTGTTACCTTTCTGCAACTTTTATCCATAAACATGCTTTTTGCTCAAAGCAAAGCTATCAAAACAGAATTTGTACTGCTAAGTGTCAGCCGCTTTGGAACTTTTTGCACACCTGCCTATGATGAGCTGATATAAAATCTAAACAATTAATTGGTGGTTTCCACAACAAACTTAAATTTTGCCTTCTAGATTGACAAGGTTTTATTGTAAAAGAGTTAAAATTAGCCATGTCTAGAGGCCTTTCTATGCAACCAAAGAGATTCCACAATAAAAAGTATTTTTTCTGCCACAAAGCCCAAAGTTTTGACAAAAAGGGTAAAGGTCTACAAAATGCAAACTCTAAGATAGCCAGTCCATTTGGTTTGGTCTATAGAGATTTACAGTTCACCATCTTGAAAATCCAGAAAATTTCTTTTTGATCAGAGTAGTTTAACTGCTGTGTCTCTTCTTCCTTTTTGCCCAAGAGATGATACCAAGTAAAATATAACAAAATAGATCTCTGACTAAACACTCAGGGTCAAGATAGATCCACAGGTGGTCCTGAAGAGACTCAAAGAGCTAAGGATAAGCAAATTCCCAGGTCTGGATACACTTCACTCCAGAGTCTTAAAAGAAACAGCAGATCTAATTGCAGAGCCCCTATCAATGACTTTTCAAAAATCCTTATAGTCAAATGAACTCCCTATCCCTAGTATCTAGAAAAGCCAACAGTGATACCATTGCACAAAAAGGGAAACCACCAAGATCCCCTAAATTACCGCCCTACCAGTCTAACCTGCAAAATACTGGAATCTGTGATATCTGACCACATCCTTGAGCACCTACACAAAAGAAAGATAATCATTAGCAAACAGTTTGGGTTCTTGAAGAGAAGGTCAGTGGAGTCACAGCTTCCTCTGGCAGTGGAAAACTGGAAAATACACACAGATAAGGGTGCAGGGCTTCCACTTTTAGGGAGATTACCCTATTTTAGGGAGAAATCATTTTTTTAGGGACACTTATTTTGAATCTAGGGACTAAGGGAAATCTGAGGGAAAGTAAGGATTTTTAGAAAAATCTGGGGTAAACTAAGGTGTTTAAGGAGAATTTTTTTTTTCAAACAAAAGGCTGAAAAACTCTCAAAGATTGTGTATGCTCAGTTTTTAAAAAAGCTTATGTAACAACACTGGCTTACAGTGCTGTAATTGCCAAAAATTTCAAAACGCTGAACCCTGTAATATTACTTAGGTAGCCTAGTATTTATTTTATTTTATATGCAATGGCTTTGATTGGTGTAAACTACCAACATAAGGGAGCATTGGTTAGACTATGCAGCAATTGTGGGCAAAATTTATATTAACAGATTATTCAGGTAGCTAAGAAATAAACTTACCTCTATAGTCAGAATTGTGTGCTCAATCAAAATTTAACATGCATTTGCGTCAGAAATGAACCTTACCATCACTAAAATGAATTTAGTGATGAATTGGCTGAGGGTCTTACTAACTGCATCAAAAAGTCATTGAAAAAAAGACTCAATTCCCTAGCAAAATATTGTTGGATTTTGTACAAATACTACTAATGTCAGTTTGGAGGCAATAGACCTGCTTCAACACTAATGAAAGCCATGGTGTCCCATATATTGAATGTGAAATGCTCATGCCATATTATTCACTTATGTTCATCCTATGCATGCTTGTCACTTCCAAAGACACTAAAAGACCTGGCGTGAAATATCTATACCCACTTTTCCAGAAGCACTTCCATAGAAGATAAGTATGCTGAATTTCCGGAGTTCTTTCAATCAAAATCACTCATTTCTTGCACCAGGATAAACGCGTTGGTTGTTCCCTGCATTGACTTGCATAAAGAGGCTTATTGAGCATCAGGTTGCTATTACTCAGTATTTCATAGAAACCATGTTTGACAACCCAACTGCAACCAATAAGCTTATCTTGTCAACATTACAAATCAAGTTGACAAAGCCATACTTTGAATTCATAGACTACTCTCTTGGCCTCTCCAACAAATTCAACAAAGTTTTTCAATCTGAGCTTCCATTTCTTCACTCCCTAAAGGCAAGTGTCAGAAAACTTGTGAATGATGTTGCATCTAACTTCATCAAACTGGACTATATTTGCAGCGTTGCTTTGTTTACCAAACTGGATCCTTACCATACAAGTGAGTTACTGCCTTTAAACCAGACATATGTGAGAATAGCTGCAGTCAATTCAATGCAAGGACTCATAGATGCTCAAGGGGCAAGTGATAATATAGATCTCTTTTACCAGTCTTGCTGAGAATACTATATAGTCCTAATCAAGCACATCCAAGACCCTTTCAAGATGCTTTGGTTGAACCAAGGAATGCAAGAAATTTGAAACCAAAATCTCTAAGGCTACTGTTTGTAAGATTTCCTGTTCTAAGAGAAAAGTGTTGCCTCCAGAAAATGGACATAGAATGGAGGTCACAAGCAATGACTGATGTCACTGAGCTTCATTTGGGAGATGCCCATGTTGAAAACCTGTCAGTTGAGCAGTACTGGATAAATATATTTAATTGGAGACTTGCAGTGACAAAATCAAGTATCCAGAATTGCAGAAGTGCTTATCACTGATTTTGTCTTTACCTTTTAGCAATGTACCAACTGAGCATTTGTTTAGTCCCCTGAAATTCATCAAAAGAGAAATCTGAAATAGTCTTGAGAATGTCACACTAGTGTTACCTGTTTGAGTCAATTACTGGTTGAAAAACGAAGATAAAACTTTATCAAATGTCAGCATACCAAAAGCTATCACTGGCTTCAAGACAAAGGCAAACACCAAGTGCAATGAAGTGCTAGAGATGACACTTAATTAAACTTTCTTATGTGTTCTAGGTTGTGAAAAAGATGTTATATATATCATTATCTGAAGTAAAAATATAACAACTTGATGCTGCACTGTGCAGCATCAAATCATGCAAACATGTAGATTGTGTGGAAATGTAAAGCAAAATATCTCTTCTTTCTAGGGAGAAAAATGGGAGAAATCAGACATAGGGAATTTAAGGGAGAATTGATCTTTGACAAAGTACCTCATTGTCACCTCTAATACAAACTCCACCACCTTGGTCTGGGAACCACAGTTGATTGGATTGGACAGTTTCTTATTGGATGGTCTCAAACAGTATCAGTAGATGGAGCTCTGAGCACACTCAAAGTTGAGGTAATCAGTGGTGTTCCCCAGGGCTTGGTCCTTGGCCCTCTCTTATTTATCCTGTATCTCAACAATCTAGTAGAAGGCATCAACTCAAGAGATTCTACTGTGTGCAGACAACACCAAACTGTATAAAGTAATCAAAAAAGCTGCCAACACACAGTCTCTACAAGAGGACCTTGAAAAGCTCAATAGATGGTTGTCCAATGGCTAATGGAAATCAATATTGACAAAAACCATAAGTTAACAATAGGAAACCTACTATCCACTATGAATATAGACTAGGAGACTTACTGATCACATCATGCCAGGAGGAGTGTGACTTGGGAGTTGTCATTGACAGCAACCTTGACTTCCAGGCCCACTATAACAGCATTATTGGGAAAGCAAATCATGTTGCAGGACTTTTAAGGTGCAACTTCACTTTTGGAAATGATAAGACCCTTTGCCTTCTCTATAAAGCTCTAGTACAGCCAATCCTTGAATACAGTAATTGCACTACACATCCCTTTTACAACAAAGACATAAAAGCTCTCAAAAAAGTTCAAAGATGGATAACAGTTCTGTCCAACTCTGAGAGATTTACCTTACAAAGATAGGCTCTGCAAGCTCAAGCTTCCTTCACTAGCTTATTGACAGTACTGAGGAGACCTCATTGAGGTGTACAAGCTTAGCTACAATGCCTACAAAAACCTCCAGGCTAACAATGTTTTCAACGTCAGCCACACAAACCTTCATGGCCACAACCTCAAGCTTCAAGAGGAGAGGTTCCAATAGGATATTGGCCAATGAGCATTCAAGAACCAAGTAACACAACACTGGAACAATCTCCCCTTTACAGTCATCAATGCCAACTCATTAAACTTGTTCAAGCAGGAACTGGACAAATACTACAGTGAAAGTGCCTATAACTTTTGCCAATTTAAAAGATTATTGTAGAGGCCCTGTGGCCTATTTGTTTTGCATTATATTATTATTATAAGAAAATCTAACTTGTTAGAATTTGACTAATAATACAGGCCAAAGTCCAGGTCAAAACATTACTTAATTAAAGAATTGACAACCAAAAATCTAAAGATGCAGATGAACCTAAGCCCCTTGGACCAACTATTTACAAAAAGGTAACATGAAAATGCCCTATAAATTGTTAAGTTCTAACCATGAAAATTTTTTTCCAGCTTTTCTAGTCATCAGAACCAAAGGTCATTTGTCAAAGCTATTCTGCAAGCATGCAAAAAAGGAACTATTTCAAGACAGCTCTAAATTCAACAACCATCAATGGCTTCAAAGCAAATCTTTTCATGGAGTGGGCAACTAAATGGTGGGTATGGTAATACAATGGGATACAACAGATGTCCACTTTATTATTATCTCTGAATGATATACCCTAGACTTGTCTATATTGCTAGCAACTGCACTTAAGGCAATCAGTATGGTTTTCTGAACCTTTGATATACATTTTCTACAGATAAAAATAGGGGACAAGGCACCATCATGGTAAATTTTTCATTATTCATATTATTGACCTATGAATAAAGTAAAGATACCATTTGATGCCCTCTTTCCAAATATAATAATCAATTTTGTTGGAAATGAATTTTAACCCCACCCCTATATATACCAGTCCAGGGTATATATTAGCACATTAGGGGGGGGGGGTTAACTTACCTCTCATTTACATAAAAAATAAAAATTACCCCCACCCCCCTAATGTGCAAATATGGACCCTGAATTGGTATATAGCCTATAGGGGTGGGGGTGAAATCTATTTCCAACAGAAATCATTATTATATTTGGAAAGAGCATAAAAAAGGCATTGAGTGGTAGGCCTATCTTTACTTTATTTGTAAGTCAATAGTACAAATAGCAAAATATTTGCCACCATCATAAAGGGCTCAAAATGGTATTTTCAAACAAAACAAATAGTGCATTTGGGTCACAGCATAAAAAGACCAAAAGAGGCATTAGTTCAGCATCTATTTAATAAAATAATGTAAAAAACTATATTTCTGCAATAAATGTCTAATTTTATCCAAAAGGAAACACTAGGCCTATAATTTTTTTTCTTGACTTTGTTCATGTTGCTTCTACAGATATTAAGTTGAAACTTAAGAGTGATTTATGCCAATGTGCACAGGTAGTGTATAATCTATGTTAGGCTATATATTAACACATTAGGTGATTTGGGGGAAAAGTAGGCTAAAATGAAGTTCTTTTGGGAATGATGTAGGAAAGTAAAGTGGTATTTTCAACATTGTTTTCCAAATTTTATCTTAATGACAGATCCAACTATCAGGCCTACACACATAGCCTAGGGCCTAGGCCTGCCATAGAGCTTACTAGCCTAATCAATCCTTTCTAAGTTTAAAAACGGGCATTACTTCAACATAGTAAAATTTACCCTTCTCTTTCTTGATTTTGGTTTGTAGTCTGGCTGTTGTTTCAATAGCATTAGGCTAGGCAGAAATGGAACCTTGAACTCTTCAATATCTTCTATTTTAAAGCCATAATTTCCATTGGTTCTTCTTTAATTTTAGTTTCATCTTCATTTGGTTCATTAGACTCCAAGTCAGCAAGAAGTTCATCAGCCAATGACATTTCGGAAACACTTTGAACGAAGTATCAAAGCAACTTTATTCAAAGAATCGGGTTCAACAACGAGGTTTTTGTTTGAAAATCTCCTGTTTCTCAAAGAGAGTTGCAAAAACCATGAAATAAAAATCGCCAGCTTTTCACTAAGAAAATCATAAGAAATCTGAAAAATCACTAGCATTTCACCGAAATCACCGAGAAATCAGTGGGCAATAATGATTGGCTTTAGACCAAAAAGACACGTCGGGCACCCTGAGGTCAGACATTAGACCTCCAACTACTTCAAGAAGGAAGAGAATTTATACCAAAAACGGAATTCCAACCAAAAACTGATATTGTGATCTAAAATGCTATTTCTGACATTAAAAGGGCCTTTTTGTTTATTTAACTACTATTTTACCTTTTTTGTCCTTTCTTTAAAAAACCTTTGGTTTTTGCGTTTTTTTTTTTTTGGTTTCCATTGAAACAAAAAACCACAGTGCTCCTCTTTTGTCCTTAAATTGACTTTCATTTTAACCCCCGTGCCACAGTTAGCATCCTTAATGATAAACATTAGCTTTGCAAAAGACCACTCAAATGGTGTCGATTTCTTATATATTTGTTATACCTCTGGAAAATTGTCATGGGTCAAGCCTAAGCTGAAATATCAGATAAACGGTAATAAATCTTTATCCCCTGGTTCCTTTGACAAGACACCTGCTATCGTCAATCATCTAAATACTGTGGTTCGGAGGTATGATAGACATTGCAATAGCGCTGCCTAAGTAAAAACCGATTTCAGCACAATGTATTTTTTTATTTTTAGGCCAGAGCATTACGCATTGAAAGAGTTGTCATAAAAACTTCGAAAAGGGCTCATTCGATTGGAAAATGACCCCCCCCCCCACTCCCATCATTCCCCCAAACACATCCAATCAAAATTTTGAGATAACCATTTTGTTCAGCGTAGTTGATTTCCAGATAGAAAATATGTTTTTGAGGAGGACACTCCCCAACAACCCTCGGGGCAAGGGTCTTAAGTTATGCCCTGAGGACGTAAAAGAACGATGTTGGCACACTGTACTATTTATTATTTTTTTCCTTTAGAGCAGGGCACTTCATATGGAAGGGGTCGTCGTAGAAACTTCAAAAGGGGCTCATTCGAATGGAAATTGAGAGTTCTAGTGCCCTTTTTAATAGTCGAAAGTGATTGGAGGGCAACTAGCCCCCCAAGCCCATCCTTCCCCCAAACACATCCAATCAAAATTTTGAGACAGCCATTTTGTTCGGCGTAGTTGATTTCCAGATAGAAAATATATTTTTGAGGAGAACACTCCCGACAACTTTCCAAGGCCAGAACAAAATTTGCACTTTACTGAAAAAATACAAATGAATGTGCATTGTCAGTTTAATATACATATACTGATATTTAGTAATCAAAATGTTAATATTTTTTGATTTATTAAAGTTATAAAAGTAAACACATTTATATTTTTTTTCAGTAAAGTGCAAATTATGTTCTGGCAATGGGAAGGCATAGGGGTTTTACGCGCAATTTATGTTAATTTCTGCTCGTTTTGAGTTTAACTCGGTTATTTATCGTAATTTCTGTTCGTTTTGGGTTTCATTTATTTATCGATGCTGATTTGTGGTAGTTTCACGCTTGGTAGATTTTTGGATTTTATTTTTGCTCATTTTTTGCTTAATGGAGTTCTTTACTTTTCTTTAAAAAACTTATTTTGTGGAAAAAGTTTTTTAATTAATATATTGAAAGGATGAGCGTATAAACTTCGGAGCAGGCTCATTGGATTGATAATCAGAACTTCTAGTGTCCTTCTTAAGATTCAGAGTGGTCAGAGGGTAGATACCTTCGCACGATTTGTATTTTCCCGAATTACATCTGATAAAAATTTTGAGATGGCCATTTGTTGTCATAGAAAAGTTGAAAACAATTCATTCAATTGGTAATTGAGATAACCAGTGCCCTTCTTAATATTCGTAAGTGAACGGAAGGCAACAAACCCCTTCCCACGCCCACCATTTCCCAGACACATCTTATCAAAATTTTGAGATAGCCTTTTTGTTCAGCGTAGTTGAAAGTTCTGGAAATTATGGCTTTTATAACCCCCATAATTTCTCAAAACCAGAACATAATTTGCATTTTATTGAAAACAAAATACATTTAAAATGTTATTACTTTGTTTTTACTTGTTTAGCAATTTTGTTAAACGTAATTGAAGGTTCTGCAAATCATGTTTATGAGGATGATGATAACCCTCCCCTCCCCCACCACATCCCTTAGTGTAAGGGTTTTAAGTTATGCCCTACGGGCATACAAGGTAAATTTAGAAAGGGTGATCGTATAAACTTTAGAGGGGCTCATTGGATTGGTAATTAGAACTTCTACTGCCCTTTTTAAGATTCAGAGTGATCGGAGGGTGGATACACCCCCCCCCCCCAACTCGGATTTTCTAGGAATGCATGTGATAGAAATTTTTAGATTGCCATTTGTTGTCGTTGAAACTTCAAGAACAGCTTATTCGATTGGAAATTGAAAGGTCAAGTGCCCATTGAATAGTCAAAAGTGACTGGAGGGCAACATGCCTCCTCCCACGCTCACAATTTCCTCAAACACACCCAATCAAACTTTTGAGACAGCCATTTTGTGAAACGTAATTGAGAGGTTCGGAAATTCTATCTTCGAGGATGACAACCCCCGCCCCCTCACACATAGCCCTCAGGGCAAGAATTGTAAGTTATGCCCTGGAGGCATAAAAGGTATATATAGAAAGGATTATCGTAAAAACTTCGGAGGGGGGGCTAATTGGATTTGTAATCTGAAGTTGGAGTGCCCTTTTGAGGATTCAGAGCGATCTGATGGTTGATAACCCCTTACACCTCGTATTTTCCTGAAATATATCTGATAGAAATTCAAATGAATGTGCACTGTCAGTTTCATATACATATGCTGATATTTATTCCTTAAACACTTAATTAATTTTTGATTCCTTAAAGTTATAAAAGTGAAAATATTTGAAAGAATCTTTTCAGTAAAGTACAAATTATATTCTGGCTTTTAGAAAGCATAAGGGTTTTGAACCCTACTCATATTAATATCTGCTCGATTTGTGTTTGACTGTTATTTATTTTAATTTCTGTTCGTTCTGGGTTTCATTTATTTATTGATACTGATTTGTGGCAGCTGTAAGCTTGGTAGATTATTTGATTCTAATTTTGTTCATTTTTGGTTTAATGGAGTTCTTTACTTTTTTTGAAAAACTTATTTTGTGCAAAAAAATTAAATTAATTTCTGTTCATTTTATATTGACATAATCTTTTTCAGGGAAAAAGAAAATAGAAATTTGGATCTTTCCGGTTTTCCTTTAAGAATTTAAAGTTTGGTCTCCTTTTTATATGCTGTAGAACCTTTTCAGCAATTTTTAACAACATAAACTCTTTTGAAAATCATGACACAAATAGCAGTGTTTAATTTAGTCATAAACATCCTCTAGTTGACTTGATAAATAAAATTTAATACGATTCCCAAAAAATTATATCTATGCTCTTTCAAAGCCCGGATACAATTAAACTCTTTTGATTTAGTAAAATTTTAAGCGCAGAAGTAGTAATAGAATTAGCCCCAAAAATTCGAACTTAATACCCTCAGTTGTTCTTGTTATATTGCTGAGATGTCTTATTAGCAACCAGCATACAAACAGTGTTTTTTTTTATTTAATTTAAAGCAACATTTATTTTTTAAGCATAATGGGCAAATTACATAACTGTGGGGAGTTGACCTACCCAATAACACTAGAGACATAGATACTAGACCATATAACTCCAAATGATTGGAGGGCCGATTGCCCTCCAATAATTTTTTGATTCTTAAGATGGCACTAGAACTTTTAATTTTCAATCAAATTAGCTCCTTTAAAATATCAATGGTATTACTAGCTATGATAGAGCATCGCTGCCTATGTCCTTATATGCCCTTTTAACACCTGCATGCATATAGGTTTTTCGTTTAATTGAAACTCCTCCTAAACGTTCCTTAAAAGTTTCAACTTAATGCCATTAGTTTTGTCCGGATTGGAGTAATCGGAGAAGCAGCATTAAATGAATACACACAGTGTCTTCTGGCTAGCTCAAAATCAGCAACCTATGAAGGTATAAAGGTGAAATTTTCAGAGAATAATTCTGTTGTACGGATGGCAACCTGCCATCCGTATGCAGGTTGTCAAAAGGCCATATCAGCAATATTTTAGGAGCAGTTTCGTTTGTGAAAATAAAACTTACAATGCTTGTTGTGGGGGATGTTGAACTAACCAAAAGACAATACTTGCATCATAAAACTAACGCTTCTACTCCTAAAGCTACTGCTATTATTACTATTACCACTGCTACTAAAGCTAAAACTACAACTTTTAACTGTATTCTTACTGCACCTACTATATTTACTGGTGCTACTAATACAACTAATAAGCCTAAAGGTATTAAGGCAAAAATTTTGGGCAATAATGTACCTGTATTGAAATAAATCAAAACACACTATGCCCATATATATTGTCAAGACAACATATCACCAATGCTTCAGGACCGGTTGATGGTATTAAGTTAAAAATTTCATCGTGTGTTGAAGGGGATGTTGAAAAAAGGTGCTATTTGCATACTGCTACTGCTGCTACTACAACCATTGCTACTTATAATTACTGAACCATTCAACAATGCCGAAACAACTGATGTCTCAAAACTTTATTTGGATATTCGTTATGGGAAATGATGGGCGTGGAGGGGGGTGGAGGTTTCTCTCAAATCACTTTGACTCTTAAAAAGGACACTATAACTTCTGATTTAAAATCGAATGAGACCCACCTGAATTTAATACGACCACCCATTCCATAGAAACATTATATGCCCCCAGGGAAAAACTTAAAGCCCTTGCCCCAGGACTCTGGGGGGTTGCCAACCCTGGACGCATTGTTATATGTTCTTTGGACTATTTTAAACAAAATTGCCATCGCACAATTTCAATCAGATGCGTTTGGTGAAAAAAGGGGTAGTTGGGTGGGGTGCTACTTGAACTTCATCACTATTGACTCTTTTAAGGGAACTAGAACTTCCAAATTCAACCAAATGAGCTACCTCTAAAGCTTATACAGCCATCTCTTCTATAAGACCCTTAAATGCTCTAAGGGGCATTACTTAAAACCCTCGCCCTCGGGCTCTGGTGGTTTGTATCAACCTCAAAAACCTTGTTATATGATATTTTCTATAAAAACCTTGAATACCCCCAAGGGATAACTTACAACCCTTGCCCTTAATCTCTTGGGTTTGTTCCGACCCAACACGACGTGTTTGTGTGTGTGTGTTTTTTGTTTTTTTTGTGTGTGTGTGTGCGTGTTTGTGTTTGTGTGTGTGTGTATTTTTGTGTGTGTGTGTTTGTGTGTGTGGGTGTGTGTGTGTCTGTGTGTGTGTGTGTGTGTGTGTGTGTGTGTGTGTGTGTGTGTGTGTGTGTGTGTGGTGTGTGTGTGGTGTGTGTGTGTGTGTGTGTGTGTGTGTGTGTGTGTGTGTGTGTGTGTGTGTGTTGTGTGTGTGTTTGTGTGTGTGTGTGTGTTTGGGAGGGAGGTAACTCCGCTCTGATCGCTTTGACTCTTAAAAAGGGCACTAAAACTTATAATTACCAATCCAATGACTCCCCTCCAAAGCATATACGACCATCCTTTTTATAAGAACCTTATATGCCCCAAGGGCATAACTTACAATCCTTTCTCTAAACACTGTAGGAGGGGGTTGTCTTCCTCAAAGATATAACTTAAACCTTCAGCTACGATGAATAAGATTGTTTCCTCCAAACTTTGATTGGAGGTGTTAAGGCAAATGCTGAACGTGGAGGGGAGGCTGTTCGCTCTCAATTCACTTTGACTCTTTAAAAGGGCACTATAACACCCAATTTCAAATCAAATAAACCCCATCTGATGTCTCGAGGGCCACCAACCATAGGCAGCGCAATAGCGCTGCCTAAGTAAAGAACGATATTGGCCCAATGTATTATTTATTTATATGTTTTTTTTTTGGTTTCCATACCAGGGCACTTTGTATCGAAGTAGTTGTCGTAGAAACTTCGACGTACAGAAAAGGGCTTTAAAAATAATTGCACGGGAAGGGAAGTTGCCTTACTCCTACTTCTTACAAAAGTTTAAAATCAAAACCCTGGAAAATAGACGACATGATCTGTGCCTCCATTTTTGTGATAAAGCGAGAACTAACATCCGAACTGAAGACCTTTTTCTGCCTTCCCATAATCCTGAACAGAAGCCTCTCCCAAGAGAGGCAAAAAATCCCATCCCCATTCTAGAACCTTTAAAAACTAAAACAAAAAGATATTTAGATAGCTTTATACCAACCTTCAGTAAAATCCTCAACACCTCCAATACCTCTTAATGAATCCTTTTTTTAACTCTTTTGACACTCTTGTTTTTTTGGCTTTTTTTTATTGACCTATTTTATTGTATGCCGTTTTATGACTAAATTTTTACCTTTAATGTAAGACCTATTTGATATGACATTATTCTAGTCACTTTAATATTTTCTTCTTTGTTTAATTTCTATTTGTTTATATTATGTCTGTTTATATTTCTTAATGTTTTGTTGTCCCTGAACCTAATTTCATTGAAGTGCTTGTGATGGTTGTTGTTTACTTTATTTTTTTTTACACGAACTTATATTCGGCGATATATCACTTGTGAAAAGTTTTAAAAATAAAGCATTATTTTATATTCTATTCTACCTGAAGCCAACCTACAATACCACCCCTTTTCTTCAAATAACTGCATTCAAGTTACGTTCATTTAGGTTCACTTAGCATGGCAAGCCATGCATAGGGATGCGTGGGGTCTAAATAAATCTGATATCTTTCACAATTTTACATCATTTTGAGGAACTTATAGTGCTCTTTTTAAGAGTCAAAGTGATCAGAAGGCAAATAGCCAACCCCCCCCCCACACACACATGTCATAATTTCCAGAAACGCATGTGAAATTTTTAGATAGCCTTTTGTTGTCGTAAAAAATCAAACAGTTCGTGGTAACGAACTGTAAGTAAGGAGCGACCCGGCTCAATGGTAACCGAAACTCTAGAAAACGGGTTTTTGATACCAATAGATATATCAAAAGAATAAGATTTCAATGCTGATTTCAAATATATAAATTTCATCAAGTTTAGTGCTACCCATCAAAAGTTACGCGCCTGAGAAAATTTGGCTGATTTTTGAAAAAAGGGGGAAAGACCCCCTAAAAGTTATAGAACCTTAATGAAAATCACACCATCATATTCAGCGTATCAGAGAACCCTACTGTGGAGGTTTCAAGCTCCTATCTACAAAAATGTGGAATTTTCCATTTTTTGCCAGAAGAAAGATCACGGATGCGTGTTTATTTGTTTGTTTGTTTGTTTTTTTTTTTTTTTTCCCCAGGGGTGATCGTATCGACCCAGTGGTCCTAGAATATCGTGGGAGGGCTCATTGGAACGGAAATTAAAAGTTCTAGTGCCCTTTTTAAGTGACCAAAAAAATGGAGGGCAACTAGGCCCCCTCCCACGCTCATTTTTTTCCCAAAGTCACCCGATCAAAATTTTGAGATAGCCATTTTGTTCAGCATGGTCGAAAATATGATAAATATGTCTTTTAGGATGACTTAATCCCTCGAAGCCCCCAGGGGGAGGGCTGAAAGTTATGAACTTTACTCAATGTTAACATATAGTATTGGTTATTGGGAAGTATACAGACTTTTTCAGAGGAGATTTTTTCTGGTAGGTGGGGGAAGGAGAGGGTCGGGGCTATATGGAAGGATCTTTCCATGAAGGAAGTTTTCATGGGGGAAGGGAAATTGCCATGAAGGGGGCGCCGGACTTGCCAGCATTATTTATTGGTTATTGGGAAGTATACAACCATTTTCAGGAAGGATTTTTTCTGGAGGGGGGGGGGGGGCTAGAGGAGGGGATTACTCTGGAGAATATTTCCGTGGAGGATGTTTCTTTGGGGTAAGGGACATTTCTATGAAGGGGACGCCAGATTTCCAAGCATTATTTAAGAAACGATCAGAAGTTAAATAAAAAAAACAAGTTTTTTCAACTGAAATGTAAGAAGGAATATTAGAACTTAAAACGAACAGAAATTATAACGTATGTGAGGGGGTTCTCCCCAAGTCAATACCTCGCTCTTTGCGCTACAGTTTTTTTTTAGTGCTTTCAAAAGAGCTATCTATTCTAATTAAACGGCCTTTGTGATTCAGGGGTTTGTGAATCAAAATTTTTTTTAACTTTTAACGTAAAGAGCGTGGTATTGACTAAGGGGAGAACCCCTTCATATAAGTAATAACATATACGTAATAAAAAAAAACAATAAAAAAACAAGCGATACGGCTCAATAGTAATCGAAACTTTTAAAAACGAAATTTTGATGTCAATAAATGTATCAAAAGAATGTGTTTATAATGCTGATCCTAAATATATAAATTTTATTAAGTTTAGTATTACTCATCAAAGGCTACGAGCCTGAGAAAATTTACTCGATTTTTTAAAGAGGGGGGAAACATCCCCTACAAGTGAAAGAATTTTAATGAAAATCACACCGTCAGATTCAGCGTATCAGAAAACCCTATTACATAGGTTTCAAGCTCATATCTGCAAAAATCTGCAACTTTGTATTTTTTGCCAGAAGAAAAATATACGAATATAGAAGTTAGTTACGTAAGTTAATTTGTAAAGACATCCATTTAGCAAAAGAAAAGTAAAATTTTTATGCAAATAAAAGCTGCATTAACTAAAAAACGATCAGAAATTAAATAAAAAAAACAAGTTTTTTAAACTGAAAGTAAGGAGCGACATTAAAACTTAAAACAAACAGAAATTATTCCGTATATGAAAGGGGCTGTCCCCTCCTCAACGCCTCGCTCTTTACGCTAAAGTTTGACTCTGTCTCACAACTTTATTTTTTAAAACAATATAAAACTTTAGCGTAAAGAGCGAGGCGTTGAGGAGGGGACAGCCCCTTTCATATACGGAATAATTTCTGTTCGTTTTAAGTTTTAATGTCGCTCCTTACTTTCAGTTTAAAAAACTTGTTTTTTTTATTTAATTCGAAAAGGGCTCAGTTGGTTGGTAATTGAAAGGGCTAGTGCCTTCTTTAATAGTCGAAAGTGATTGGAGGGTAACCCCCCCCCCCTTACACGCCCATAATTCCCCCAAACACTCCCAGTCAAAATTTCGAGATAGTTATTTTGTTTGACGCAGTTTGGAAGTCCAGAAAGGGTGGTCGGTAGCTATACTCCCCACGTCATATTTTCCCCAAATGCATCCGATAGAAATTTTAAGGTAGCCATTTGTTCAAAAACAGTCCAAAGATCTCATAACACGACCTTTGGGGTTGACACAAACCCCCAAAGTATGGGGATAAGGGTTTTAAGTTCTGCCCCGGGGGGAAGTAAGGTCCTTATGAAGAAGTGGTCTTGTGAACTTTAGAGAAGGCTCATTTGATTGGAAATGCATACTTCTAGTTCCATTTTAAGGGTCAAGCGTGATGGAGAGAAAATAGCCCCCCCCCTCCCTGATATCCTCTTTTCCCCAAACACATTCGATGGAAATTTAAGACAGCCATTTTGTAGCCAATAGCCCAAAGAAAATATAACAATATTTTCAGTAATCAAATATAAGAAATATTTAGGCGGACGTTGAACTAAAACTTACAACTCTTGCCCTGGGGACTGGGGGGTGGGGGTTTTCATCCTTGAAGAACTAATTTCCAGAAATTTTAACTAAATTGAAGAAAATTAATATCTCAAAATTTTGATTGGATGTGTTTTGATACGAAGTATCCTAGTCTAAAGGAAAAAAAAATAATAAATAATACATTGTGCCAACATCGTTCTTACATACCCCCAGGACATAACTTAAAACCCTTGCCCTAAGGGTTGTGGGGGAGTAACCTCCTCAAAAACATATTTTCTCTAGGGAAATCAGCTACTCTGAACAAAATAGCTATCTTAAAATTTTGATTGGATGTGTTTGGGGAAATGGTGGGCATGGAAGGGGTGTTAGCTGCCTTCCAATCACTTTTGACTAATAAAAAGGGC
This sequence comes from Artemia sinica, assembly GCA_027921565.1. Classification (NCBI taxonomy): domain Eukaryota; kingdom Metazoa; phylum Arthropoda; class Branchiopoda; order Anostraca; family Artemiidae; genus Artemia; species Artemia sinica. Next base: position 47,229 of record JAPEVW010000727.1, read on the forward strand.
ACTACCTATTCCAATTTCCAATCGAATGAGCCCTTTTCGAAGTTTCTACGACAACTCCTTCGATACGAATTGCCCTGGTATGAAAAAAACATTGTGCCAACATTGTTCTTTACTTAGGCAGCCTGATTGTGCTGCCTATGATAGCATCCTGAATTGCCTAATGCTCTTTTACCTCTTTTCATCCGAAAAATCAGAAAGAAAAGTGAACAGAATTTTAAAGTGGAAGGTAGAATTTTTGTTTCAAGAAAAATTTCTTCTTCTTCTTCCTACGAACCGATATACATGGCAAGCCCAAGATGACAGTATTGATCTTTAAGAAACAGATTAGCCGGGATGACGGTTGAAGCCCGAAGGCCGATATCGATAAGAAAAAAAACAGAGAAAAACAGAGAGAAAAAAAAACAGCGGCGTATTAGTGACGCCGCCACCGATAGAATCAGCGGCGGCGTCAGCGCGCTGGTGCAAGCTCTGCGGCGCGCCGCCGAATTTTCGGCACGGCTTCGGGGTCTACTCAGCAGATTCCAGTGCAAAACGGCTACTGAATTATATTCCAACCCCAAAACCTCAGTCTCTTACAGCTCCTTTGGCTGTAAATTAGTATCTACTCAAACAAATTGAAGTATAAAGCACTGCTTCACTTTATCACACATACTAGCCTCCTAAAATATAGTCTCAAAATATAACCCTGCTTTCTAGTGTTAGTTCTCAGCAATCTGGAGATTTAGCTAGAATTTTTGGTACTGGTGCGTTATATGGTCACTTTTATATCTATGTACAAGGAAACCAGTCACGAAAAACCCACCAGACGGGTTAAATGCAAGAGACCACTATAGAGAAATGCAATGCAAAGCGTGGTATTCATTGCGTTTACGATATTTAAACTGTTTTTTTTTTTGGGGGGGGGGGGGAAGTTACCTAGGTTAGGTTACCTAACCAAAGCATATATACTATGCTTTACCCCACCCCTTAATGTGCAAATATAAAGCCCAATTTTTTTTATAAACTATTATATATTCATCCTATCTTATTTTATTTCATTAACCAAACTTGACTTTTTAGAAGTGCCCATATAATGCACCAATACCGAATTTTTTTCAGCTAATCACCAGACAGTTTTTTCAACAGATCTCAATAGACGAGGCTACTAAATTATATCCCAACCCCAAAACATCAGTCTCTAATGGTTTCTTTAGAAATAAAATTAGTATCAACTCCAACAATTGAAATCCCGTTTCATAGCCCAGTTAGATTCTTACTCAAAACCTCTTCATGTTCGAACCAGTCATCCAGTCAAAAAAATAATTGTTTCACTTTATCATGCAATCTACAGACTGAAGTTAACCAACAAACGTGGGACGGAATTACGGCACCTTATTTAAAAATTGTTATTTGCGGCTTCCGCCTATTTAACTTCTCAATAGGTGTATCGTTTTTCTTTGTATTATCAGATTGCTAGTACTCCGTGAGAAATAAAAGATAGCTCTTGTGGTACTAAAGACAGTGAAAACACAATCTGATGTTTTGAACTGGTTAAGCAGGAATTGGAAAGTGGTTTTTAATGAAAAAAACTCCATTCGCAGTTATACAGTTTTAGTAACTTTAGTAACAGTTTTACAGCTTTAGTAAGACCGCAAGCGAAGACGCTTGCGGTCTTCGCTAACTCCATCCGAGCGCCAAAATGAGACTTCATCAGCGCCACCTATGCCTTCCCTCGACGAACTTGCTTCATCACGGGGCTTGACTTCTTCTCGTGCCGAAACTTTATATGAACGATTTGTAGGGGGCTTAGAAGCTCTATCACCTAAAAAGTAACAAAACTTATGGGAGTAATGTAAATAGATACATAAATACGCGTTCATTTTTTTTGTGCCATTTTCGAAGAGAACGAGGGGTATTTCTACCTTATTTCCCTGTCCTGGCCTCTTTAGCTATATATATTCTTTTTTTTTTCGTTACATTTCTATTATCAAGAACCTTGGGATTTGTTTTGTCAAACTTTCAGTTTTCACCAATACGAAACAAGATATTTTACAAAAAAAAAAAAAAAAATATAGTTTAAGTTTACTAATAAAAAATTTAAGTTTATTAATAAAAATAGAACTGAAGAAAATGCATATATATATATATCAGGGTTCCGACAAGTCGGTTCGTTTCAAATTCTAGGCTCTGTCCTATTTTTACAAGATTTCCCGGGCCCAAATATAGGACTCGGAAGTCCTCAAGATCAGATCTGTAGTAGATGTCGTGGGATGCCTGGTCACATAAATTTGTCATTTCCCGAGTTTCTACATTTTTTATATTTTTTTTTTCAAATAAAAACTGTACAAATAGTAAAAAACAGTAAAAAATCAGATACTCATACTATGCCAATGATTGACTAATACAGGTAAAATATTTGGAATCACTCTTCCTGCTTCTTGGGTATCAATTTCGATATGAGGTAAATTTTTCTCTTTGCAAGAGACTGCCACATTCTCGCAGATTCCACCATCTGCTCTCTTTCACTTGTTCTGGACTTCACAGCTCCTTCGAGCAAAGAAACAGCTAGGGCAATGTCTATGGAACTCTTGGACTCGGCAGGCTTCTTCATTCTGTCGGTCACTTCCTGAAGTAGAGTATCTGCTACTGTTCTCTTTTCTTGATCTGATGATCTAAGTTTTTTCCTTTTGCTTTTCAGGTCTTCTATTTCTGTCTTTTTGTCATGAGCCTCCAGCAATTTCCTCTTGTTGTCCTCTTCGAAAGCTGCTTTCTCCTTCTCGGATGGCTCTTCTTTTTTCTTTTCATCCAGATATTGTTGATACCAAGACCGTGCAAGATTCAACAGCTCTTTTGTAATAACAAACAATTCTGGTTTTCCAGAAGCTTGGTAAGTTCCGGGTACTTGCTGTCCCGCGATCATTCACCAGATCAAAAGAATGGCTCCAGAAATGATCGATTCGAGTGATGTCCTCACGGGGTCCAGTTTCCGTTCGCAAAAGCAGTCACTCAGCCTGGGCGACGTCTGAGCTTTTTCCAGTCGCAATCTCGCGTACCACAACCGCTGTGTCTGCAATGCTTCTTGAATCCTTCATGTTGATCGGACTCAAATAGCGTAAAGCCTCTAAAGACCATCCTTATCCAGAGGAAATTTGTAAAAAATGAAAAGGGGAAATTCGAAAATGAGTTATGTATTTGCATGGCTAAACTAAGCACGAGGAATCGAATGGTGCAGTCAGAACTGTCATATATTGTACCATTACGAAGAAAAAAAAGACACAAGCCTATAAATGGTGTACGTCTCAATTTTTTATCAGGTCTTGTTGCAATTCAGAATGACAGAAGAAGATTATCTTATGGAGTTATAACATGGGGATCTGGCATTTGTCTCCTTTTTTGTCAATGAAAAAGGAGACATACGCCATAAAATGGAATAATTTCCATTTTAAAAAAATGAAAAAAAAAGACTTCAGCAAAAGAAAATTCTGGAAAAAACTGAAATAATAAAAAAAGAGGTCACCCTTTTTTTCTTCCTTATTCAATTTGTAAAAAAAATTTACACTACTTAAAGTTTATTCCGGTATTGATCCAATTTTAGACTTCTTAGAAAAATTAATTAGCGTTTGACAGTGAAAAGGTTAGCTTTTTTTTCTTATATCAAGCGCCATTTTTAGGGAATATTCTTTAGCACGCAAAAAATTAATATTCAATTAAATACTATATCAGAAAACTATCTCAGACACTAACATCTCAGAAAACGTAAAAAATCAAAGTAAATGGAGAGTTTACTGAGTTTTCTTCAGCTTTCACCATTGGTGTTTGAAAATGCTAAAAAATTACCAACTTAAAACAAATTTCCATACTTAAAACTTCTCTCTTAGAAAAAAACTGGAAATAAATGAACTTACATGTCACATCTCTATCACCTCTGATTCTTCTTTCTGGCTCATACGTATCGCGATCTCTTCTTTCTGGTTCACGCATACCACGATCCCTTCTTTCTGGTTCACGCATACCACGGTCTCTGGAATCTAGATTTCTTCTTTCCGGTTCGGGCCGATCAAATTCACGGTCTCTTGAATCTAGGTATCTTCTTTCCGGTTCACGCCGATCAAATTCACGGTTTTTGCGTCCAAAGTCTCTAGACTCATAGCCACGACCTTCTTGAAGACGATCTCCAAAACGGCCACCGCGATCTCCATAACGATCACGTTCTGTAAAGGTATCCGGTCGACGTTCGCGATTTCCTATATTGTTGACAGGACGCTTGCGGTCTTCCCTAACTCTATCCGAGCGCCAAAATGAGACTTCATCAGCGCCACCTATACCTTCCCTCGACGAACTTGCTTCATCACGGGGCTTGACTTCTTCTCGTGCCGAAACTTTATATGAACGATTTGTAGGGGGCTTAGAAGCTCTATCACCTAAAAAGTAACAAAACTTATGGGAGTAATGTAAATAGATACATAAATACGCGTTCATTTTTTTTTGTGCCATTTTCGAAGAGAACGAGGGGTATTTCTACCTTATTTCCCTGTCCTGGCCTCTTTAGCTATATATATTCTTTTTTTTTTCGTTACATTTCTATTATCAAGAACCTTGGGATTTGTTTTGTCAAACTTTCAGTTTTCACCAATACGAAACAAGATATTTTACAAAAAAAAAAAAAAAATATATAGTTTAAGTTTACTAATAAAAAAATTTAAGTTTATTAATAAAAATAGAACTGAAGAAAATGCATATATATATATATATATATATATATCAGGGTTCCGACAAGTCGGTTCGTTTCAAATTCTAGGCTCTGTCCTATTTTTATAAGATTTCCCGGGCCCAAATATAGGCCAAATATAGGACTCGGAAGTCCTCAAGATCAGATCTGTAGTAGATGTCGTGGGATGCCTGGTCACATAAATTTGTCATTTCCCGAGTTTCTACATTTTTTTTTTTTTTTTTTCAAATAAAAACTGTACAAATAGTAAAAAACAGTAAAAAATCAGATACTCATACTATGCCAATGATTGATTGATACAGGTAAAATATTTGGAATCACTCTTCCTGCTTCTTGGGTATCAATTTCGATATGAGGTAAATTTTTCTCTTTGCAAGAGACTGCTAGATTCTCGCAGATTCCACCATCTGCTCTCTTTCACTTGTTCTGGACTTCACAGCTCCTTCGAGCAAAGAAACAGCTAGGGCAATGTCTATGGAACTCTTGGACTCGGCAGGCTTCTTCATTCTGTCGGTCACTTCCTGAAGTAGAGTATCTGCTACTGTTCTCTTTTCTTGATCTGATGCTCTAAGTTTTTTCCTTTTGCTTTTCAGGTCTTCTATTTCTGTCTTTTTGTCATGAGCCTCCAGCAATTTCCTCTTGTTGTCCTCTTCGAAAGCTGCTTTCTCCTTCTCGGATGGCTCTTCTTTTTTCTTTTCATCCAGATATTGTTGACACCAAGACCGTGCGGAACGTGCAAGATTCAACAGCTCTTTTGTAATAACAAACAGTTCTGGTTTTCCAGAAGCTTGGTAAGTTCCAGGTACTTGTTGTCCCGCGCTCATTCACCAGACCAAAAGAATGGCTCCAGAAATGATCGATTCGAGTGATGTCCTCAAGGGGTCCAGTTTCCGTTTGCAAAAGCAGCCACTCAGCCTGGGCGACGTCTGAGCTTTTTCCAATCGCAATCTCGCGTACCACAACCGCTGTGTCTGCAATACTTCTTGAATCCTTCATGTTGATCGGACTCAAATAGCGTAAAGCCTCTAAAGACCATCCTTATCCAGAGGAAATTTGTTCAAAATATGGTGAAAACCCGCACATTGACATAGAAAATGGACTTGTCTTTCACTGTTGCTTTCTCACCAAAAGCTCGTTCCACATTTTCTGAAACTATGGGCTTTTCTGAAAAATTTTCAGCCAGGTTCAACATTTCTGGTGAGAAATTTTCAGTCTCGGTCACGAAATCTGGAGTAAAGACCCGTCCGCAAAGTGTCACAACTAGTCTTTTGATCTTTGAGTGCAGAACATGAATGAGAGGTTCTTCTTTCTGGAACAGTTGGGTGAAACCCATGACCAGTTCTGCTGAGGCTAGAACAAACTCGAGTTGGGCCTTCATCGTCGTAATTTTGATATAAGCCACAATCTTTAGAAATTTGGGAGTGGACAGAAGATTCTTCAGTTTTTTCTCTCTCGGCATGAAGTTCAGGAAGTACTCTAAGATTGCCGGCCACTGCTGCATGGTTCTAGCTGGGCACATCCAATCGTCAGCCAGCGGCTTGGGACATGCTTCATGAAAGCATTCTCTGGCAACCCCATTTTCTTTTGGCACTTTCGAAAGTCTTCACAACGTGCAGGACACCCGTCAAAAAATGAATGCACAAGAATGATAAAGTTGGAACTTTCTTCTCCGAACACCTGAAGACCGTTCAAGAAAGCGTTGTGGATTATATGGATGTCACTTCTTTCCGTCACTTTCTTTTGGTCGGCATTGAACCTCTTCCAAACGCTTTTGTTGCCGTTTGGTCCATCACCTCTAAGCGTGATCAGTTTTTCAAGTGGCAGCTGATTCTGCTCAATGGCAGACATAATCTTCCTATACAGGTCATCACTTGTCGCGTGGCCTATAAAACTTGTGCATAAATGTCTGCTCTGGATTTCGTTTCCGTATGAGGATCAATATCGAACACGTATCTATAACTCTTCCATACCAGCGTTGTTGGTTGTCTCGTCTCTCTAGTACAAAATATGACTGAATGTCCTTGCCAATCATTTGCATACAGTACGGATGCAGCGCATCGGTGA
>JAPEVW010000728.1:0-53971 GCA_027921565.1 Artemia sinica
ATTCTCTGCAATCCTGTCCCGCTAATATTTCCGACTCCCTGAATGGCTTAGAAAGAGACACGTGATCTTGTCCCCTCTAGTCGATCAATACATTGCCCCGTTAGAATTCAGTGGGCATGTGCAAACTTTGTCCCGGAGTCAATACACTTAGAAACAACAAATAAATCGACCTTGAAACGGGTGTCATTGACCCGTTAGTGGATCAATAATCCTTGAGTAAATTATAACCTGTCAGCATTAGACTCAATTATAGATGGCAGCACGGTGTTCGTCCTGTGCCTTCTGAGGCCTCCCTACTTACCTCAACCAATATATCCTCGAATGTGAGTGTCTTCTATCAATCAAACCACCTTAAAACTCAACATTGTCCATAGAATAACAAATGACCGGCTAAAAAGTTATTAATAATGAATTGTAGATGTCAGACAAAACTATAACGAAATAAAGACATTGTTAATAACATCACTTTCAAACAGTTCGTGGTAACGAACTGTAAGTAAGGAACGACCCGGCTCATTGGTAACCGAAACTCTAGAAAACGCGTTTTTGATGCCAATAGATACATCAAAAGAATCAGATTTCAATGCTGATTTCAAATATATAACTTTCATCAAGAGTTACGCGCCTGAGAAAATTTGGCTGATTTTCGAAAAAAGGGAAAAAAAAACCCTAAAAGTTATAGAATCTTAATGAAAATCACATGGAATTTTGGTGGAATTTTGCATTTTTTGCCAGAAGAAAGATCACAGATGCGTGTTGTTTTTTTTTGTTTTGTTTTTTTTTCCCCAGGGGTGATCGTATCGACCCAGTGGTCCTAGAATATCGTGGGAGGACTCATTGGAACGGAAATTAAAAAGTTCTAGTGCCATTTTTAAATGACCAAAAAAATGGAGGGCAACTAGGCTCCCTCCCACGCTCATTTTTTTCTCAAAGTCACCTGATCAAAATTTTGGGATAGCCATTTTGTTCAGCATTGTTGAAAATATGATAAGTATGTCCTTTAGAATGACTTAATCCCCCGAAGTCCCTTGGGGGAGGGCTGAAAGTTATGAACTTTACCCAATGTTAACATAGAGTATTGGTTATTAGGAAGTATATAGACGTTTTCAGGGGGGATTTTTTCTGGTAGTAGGGGGGTGGGTGGGTCGGGGGTTATTTGGGAAGATCTTTCCATGAAGGAAGTTTTCATGGGGGAAGGGACATTGCTATGAACGGGGCGCCGGATTTCCCAGCATTATTTAAAAAAAGATCAGAAATTAAATATAAAAAAAACAAGTTTTCCAACTGAAAATAAGGAGTAACATCAAACTTAAAACGAACAGAAAATATTACGTATATGATCGGGTTCACCCTCTAGTCAATACCTCGCTCTTTAAGTGAAAGATTTTTTAGTACTTTCATAAGAGCTATTAATTCTAAATAACGGCCTTTGGGATTAAGGGGTCATTTTTCAAGAATTGGAACAAAATTCGAACTTTAGCTTAAAGAGCGAGGTATTGACTAGAGGGCGAGCCCCCTAATATACGTTTTAAAATATATGAATATAGAAGTTCGTTACGTAAGTTAATTCGTAAGTTACGTATATTTATTACTAACAAAAACGTTCGTAAATAAAATTAAACAAGTTTCGAGAGAAAGCCATTTAACCAAATAAAAGTAAAATTAATATGCAAATTTTGTTTTAATTATTCATGTACGGTGAGCCAAAATCAAAACCTGCATTAATTCAAAAAAGTTCAAAAATAAATAAAAAAAAACAATTTTTTTTTTAACTAAAAGTATGGAACGACGTTAGAACTTAAAATGAACAGAAATTATTCCGTATATGAAGGTGCTATCCCCTCCTCAACGCCTCGCTCTTTACGCTAAAGTTTGACTTTCTCACAACTCTTATTTTTTTTAAACAATAAAAAACTTTAACGTAAAGAGCGTGGCGTTGAGGAGGGGACAGCCCCTTTCATATACTGAATAATTTATGTTCGTTTTAAGTTTTAACTTCGTTCCTTACTTTCAGTTAAAAAGCACTTGTTTTTTTTTTATTTAATACATATAAGAGCAAAACAACCCCATAGAAGAGGATATTTTGTACAAAGGATTTCAGTTGTCTAGTAAAATGTCCAAAACGGAATGCTACAAGTAAACGAGACAATGCTATCAATCGCAAGAAAGACACCATATTGTTTTTCGATGCTTCAAATCTTGAAAAAGTTACCTAAGTTTAGAAAAAGATGAGGCTGTTGCATCTACTGTTGAGACCATTACACAATTTTCTAAACTACATTAAAACGAAAAAATATGATGCAATGTGTTTGCTACAATATTTTTTACCACAACTAATGAAATTTTAATATATTATTCTCATTAATAATAGATGTGTTATTCTACATAGTGATAACTCTTGCTCTAATACTCCTCCCAACGGCTTGTTCCTTGTCGTACGCTATAAAATTATGGGAAACCCCGAAATAATTTTAGTTTTTCGGGGTTTTATTAGTCAAGTAAACTTATTCTGTGTGTATTTTACGTGGTATTTAATAGCTAAATAAATTGGGCTCAGAAAATGGAATTTAAACTTGGCGCCTCATCAAATCAGGATCTGTAATTACAAATATTGACCCCCCCCCCCCCTCTATGCATAGTCTGTTCAAAATTACAACTTTAAATGCTTTAATCCAACTCAGATTTTTCTGAAACAAAAAACTTCGATAAAAAATTTGTTCCCTCTTTTTAGAGGAACAGTGGAATTTTGATAGTTACAAAAATACTTGAGAATAGGGAAATAATAGAATTTTCGATTAGAGTTGACAGATTCGTGCGATTATTACTCATTATTTTTCGTTTCAAAATCAAAGAGGAGAAATGGCCAATCTATAACTAGTGGCCAGTATTTTGAAGATTTTGTATTTTAAAAACAGTATTTTAAAAACAGTATTAAAGAACAGTATATTTAAGAACAGTATTTTAAAAACAAGGGCAAAACAGCCCCATAGGAGAGGATATTTTGTACAAAGGACTTAAGCTTGTCTAGCAAAATATCCAAAACGGAATGCTACAAATAAAGGACACAATGCTATGAATGGCAAGAAAGACACCACATTGTTATTCTGTGCTTTAAATCTTGAAAAAGTTGTCTTTGATTTGAAACAGATAGCGCTCTTGCATTTACTGTTTGGACCGTCACTGGACCATGGTCTAAATTGTGCTAAAAGCAACATGTTGGCTTCAAAATGAAAACTAAATGAAACAAATTTATTTTATGAATAGATGTGAATAGCGATTCTTTGTACGAATTGATGTATTTTTTTTTATATATTGATTATTTGTCTCTAATTTTCAGTGCTCTGTTGTAACACACTAAAAAGAATAAAGATCAAGCATGATTTTTTTTTTTTAAGGCCAACGAAAATACTAGACGAAAAAAACGAATATTTAGGTAGGGCAACCAATTAGGTAGGAAGTTAGAAGGAAACACGTTGAGCAAACTTGGAATGAAACATTTTCTGAACACTTTTTAAGTGTTCAGAAAACATTTTAAAGCCAACAAACATAATTTCAAAATCAAACCACTTGCCAATATCTGTGATTCTCAATAAGCAATAGTACGAGCCCAGTACTAAATAAGGGACTGGATTGGTAAAAATTCTTTCATTTCCTAGGTAAGTTATTGCCATTAGGTCAGCTAGGGAAAAAACTGCATCCTATATTGTTCAGTGATAATGAGTGCTCCAATTGTGGCTTTGTTTCTTTTTCTTGTTGGTTTCTGCGTTGTTTATATGAAGCTTATTTTAGTGAAACTCTAAATTCTTAAATAAAATGCATGGAACATGAATAATATTCTAATTTGTCCTAGAGCCATGTATGTGACATGCATGTGTAACATAGGTTTTAAAAGGGAATCCAGCCGAAAAAAAAATTTATTTTCACGAATTCAGTCACAAATTTAAACTCATATTGTCCGTATCAGAGGTTAAAATCTATTGGTGCGCAGCTGACCATGGCCCGACACACATTTTGTCCATGCCTTTTCCCTACTCTGCTCTCTTCCCTATGGCTTCCTCATAATGGGTTTAAAGTCGCCGATCACCAGTGGGGTCATGGGTTGAAGGGCGGTGGGTCGAAGGGGCCATGGGCTAGATTTTTAGCTCTAATCATAGTGCCTTAAATCTCCTTCATGATTTTAGTCTTAGCAAGCTGCAGCACGCTCACCTTTTTACTACTAGATTTTGTTGGGGAAAATGGACAATTTGAATATCGTGGAAACATTTCCCCTTGCACAGCGTGGTTTATTCTCCCCTCCCCCTGAAGACACATTTTTCTAATCTTTTGACCATTTTAAGTGAAATTGCAATTTCGGAATTTTAATTCGTTCCCTTACGAGGCTACAGGGTTTCTCGGGACAAGTCGGACAGAGTTGAACTCTGAAATAAATGGTTAATTTTATTCATTTAAAATTTATATGGGATTTTAATAGACTGGGCAGCAAATATTATTTGATGAGCCACAGGGAACATCAGACGAATTTCATAAAAAAAGAATAATAAAAAAACGTACACTTTATTGTTAGCATCGAAAACTAACTGATTCTGATAATATAATGGCTAAATACTCGGTTCAAGTACCCTTTGTATAGTGTCACTGGAATGTTTGCCACTGGTGTCTGGCCGGAAGTTATGAACACTTACCAATTATATACGGTGAGATTCACCTTAATAAGCTGCAGAGTGGTGTCGTTTGTTTAGGCATATTAGTGTTTGATGCTTTGAAATTATTGGGAATGTGTTTGAGTGTATATCTTGACCAATTTGATACTATCACTAATTGTTTTCTATTTTAATTGCAGATGGAGAATCCGACAGACGAGAATTCAGTGAGAACTGGAGCACAAGTCACACTAGTCAGAGCTACAGTTCCAAAAGATCTTGAAAATATCTTAGCTGATAAATTACCGGTACTAATTCAGGCTTTTATTGGTGATTGTTATCATTTTGCTTTCTAAGCTCATATCAGTATTTTTTTCAGCCGAGGAACCAAATTTTGTTTCGGCAGTCGAATCTTACGTCGCTTGATGAAAAACTTTTAGTGATTATTCAAGTCATTTTGTGGCTCATAAAATTTCGTCTTTCCGGCTGTTATAATTTACTATTAATTTTCTACTTTAGGTTGGTCTTCAATGGATTCTTTTTCGGGAAAACTTTTCTAGGAATTAACTTTTGCAGTAATTCGTGTAGCGATGTCGCTTGGTTTATTTTTATTAGCAAAAATTACCTTCATCTGTCTAAGCTTAGACTAACATGTCGAACTGAAAGTCCTATGGCATATTATTCAGTGTAAACAGGTATAGTTCAAGTCAAGCAATTAGGGTTGGTTTTATTGTTTTTTCATACCGAAGTTGCTTTTGAAGATATTAAAATTTTTTTGAAAAAAATTTAACTTCAAGATGGAAAATTTTATTAATGACGCAAGAAACAAAAAGTAACTGAAACAACAAAAAAAGAATAGGTTTGTTCTAACGGTAATCTAAAGCAACAATTATTTCCCAGACTTTCAAAAGACAATAGACAAGCTACCTAACTCCTACTTTGTCACCACTTATATGTATTCATGAGTGTTTTGGAGAGAGACCCTTGGGTCTCTTTCAGTTTAGTTCTTACTTCGGCTATCATCAAGATGTGATCTGAATTCACGTCCCCTCCTCGAAAGCCCCTCATGTCGAGCAGGCTACTTCTCCAGCGTCTTGATATGAGGAAATGATCGATTTAGTTTTTTGTCCGGCCTTTCACCAAGTCGTTGCGTAGGGCATAGTCAATTAGGAGTGCACCGTTTCCATTCATGTCTCCGATGCCATGTGGGCCCAGAACTTCAGGGCAGTACTGACGATCTGCACCAACTTTAGCATTTAGATCGCCAACAACAAAGATTTATCGTGCCTGGGAACGTCTTTGGTGACCGATTGTAGCATGTTGTAGAAATCATCTTTTTCCTCATCATCCGCTTCGTTGGTCGGAGCATAGCAGGCGATGATGGTCATTTTTGTATGATTAGATAAGAAACGAGCTGTCAATATACGTTCGCTAACTTGTGTCCAGTTCGCCATTGCTTTGAGTGCAAGTGGCGACATCATAATTCCTACACCAGCACATGGACGGAAGGGTGACCGCTAAACTTCATAGCATACCCATCATCAAATTTCTCTAATCCATTTCCAGTCCACCTTATTTCAGTGAGAACGAGTATATCGATGAGGTATTGTCTCATCTCTTTAATAACTTGTTCTGTCTTGGATATCTCTTTCATCATTCTCACATTCCAAAAACCCATCTTTAGGTGTTGTTTCGCAGTCAAAAATCGGTTCCGGGGCCATGCGGGGATCGTTATCTGGGAGGGGAGGTGATGCATCCGAGGCTGTTGTAGGCGTTTCAGTTGCAGGTGTTTTCCCCTAAGGGTTGCCCCCTAGGGTCCCGGGTGTGGGTTGCAAACCCACAGCCCAACCCTCCTCATTTAACGGACTTGGGACCGTCATGTTCCCCCGACCTCTGTGAGGCAAGATTCCTTACCTGGTTGAGTTAAAACTGGGAAGATGTTCTTTTTCTCTATATATATATATCCAAATTTAAGGCAAAAAGATGATCTTCAAGAAAAACAAGCATACTATAAAAACTAACTTACAAAAAATTTAAAACTAGCTTAAGGAATATGTAATTTTGACATCCAAAAAACGAAAATTTTCCAAACTGCAATCCTGTAAATTTTGTTGATGTTGAAAAGAATATTGTTTTTATAAGCTTATCAGCATCGAAACAGTGAATTCCTGAGCTATCCCTGTAGTTAGGCAGCTCAGGGCTATTGCCGCTTACGAAATACTTTTGCTAAATTCATTGGTGCGGTTTTTTTTTGAATATATGCGTTGCATGATTCCGTTTCTACGATCCTAGCTATTTTCGGTCTGATAAATACTGGAACCTTCTTTGTTACAATTCTTGGCCTCGTACATAGTGAGTTTGGCTTTGGGCATGTCTCATAGATTCTGTCTGTTTTTTCAACTGGTGATCTTCTATAAACTGGCTTGGCTCCCGGTTCAGTTTTTCAAGTTCCAACTCAATTAATAAAGGCCTTTTATTTTCCCTACGAAACTGTTCCCACTCTTTAGGTACCACTGGTTGGACCTCCGTCATAGTGTATACACTTTGCCTTCTCTTTCTTGCTGCCATTTCACGCAATATAGATCTCTCTCGTGTAACCCCATAACTTCCTGTTTGTGAAAAATCCTCTATCCATGTTAATCTTTTTTAATCTCTTAATTAAATTTGTTTCACAATTAAAATCACAAATAAAATCTGTTATGTTGTTGCTTGATCAAAGTTACTTTCAAAACTAGAAAGTTTGACCAAAGTATAAACACATACAACAAGTACTGACAAAACCTATCCTCTCCACACAAAAAAAGTGACCCTTTGTCCGCGTCTCCGGAGACGATGCGAACCTGGTGCCTAAATTTTTCAAGTTGCGTAGGGGGTTATACTTGTTCCATAGTTTGATAGTCACCTACGGAACCGGTTCCGTAGGTGAATATGCTTTGATCAGATGTGTTCTGAATTAAAGAGACGGATCCTGATATAAAGCTTGTGATTAGAATTAGGACAATGAAAAAATGAGGGTGCTTTATTGCGGAGCATATTTAAATTAATGCCTTCTATTTTGAAATAGTTTCACCCTACCCTATTAGATTTAATGTGATGTTTACCGACACCCATTTATCACGGCTATATTTACGATTTGAGAGTGCTACGCGTAAATACTCGTATATCGAATGGAAAATTGCTTTGATTATTACAATTGTTTTCATCTTCCTCTAATCTATCCCTTTTTCTCAATGTTATTGACGTCAAAACTTGAAAATATGATAATTTATTTCGAAAGTATTTATTTTTCCTGTCATTGCATGGCAACTGGATTAAAGAAATTAGCCGCGTAAATTGTATTGATAGTATTTGATAGAATCTACTTTTATTTAATTTGGTTCAGAACCGTACAAAATTTACTTCTTGTTTATCCCCTAAGCTCCTTGATTGGAGGCCGGGATATGCTGATATAGGCCAACTATATTCTTCGGAAGGAAAGCAAAAAAAAAAAAAAACACACACACATATGGGATGCTTTGTTTCATGAGCAGCTTTTACATGTATTTTTATTGTTGTGTGCTGCAAAATTAATTATAGTATGGAGCACTCGTCAACTGATTCAGACTTTTTTTCTCCGTTTCGCACAACTTTAGCTCGCTTTTTCAGAGCTTATTTGAAACCAGATTAGTCCTATATACGAGTAATACGAAACAGACGAATAAAAGTGTGCTTTATTATATAATGGAAAGAAAAATGAAAACGATGTAGTTTGTTGTAAAACAATTTCGTTTGAAAATCAGTATGCTATTCTCTAGAGTTCTTTCACTTCTCCTTTGAAGCGTTTACGGATTTTCTCGTGGAACATCATCGCTACTTGTGGATCAAAGAAAAAGCTAAAAAGCAAAAAAAAACGAGGGGGAATTACTATTGATTGATAAAAACAAACATATGAGTTTCTTGTGAAAAATACTACCCCGAAACGTTGGAATGAGTTTCAAGAACAGTTAGGATAATGATAATCTTGATCAGAAGTGGGTTTGCAGATGTGGTTTAATGGTACATGACCGCTGTATTAATAGTTCCTCCAATTTTTTCTTTTTTTTTAATTGCAACAGAATAAAAGAAACAAGAAAATAAATAATCCCAACTTATTAATTCGCTGAATAATTTTCCATTCCAAAATCATAATTGGCAATCATTCCATAAAATATTTTTCATTTCTGTAAAATAGTTTTAAGAGAATCGAGAATCGCTAGAAGTACCATTGCTTTAGAAAAATTCTTTTTAGAATAATCCAAAAACATTTTTAGCAAATTCAAACAATATAAGAACAAATAAATATGGTTAACCACGGAATAAAAATATTTAAAAGTAAATGCTTTTAACTTAGCTGCTTTTATTTTTTCCGCATAGAGCACTTCTTTCCATCTTCTGGTTTTCAAATTTAGTGATGTAGAAGATACGCATTCGAAACAAGTACTGTACAAAACACTCGCGAGGAAATAGGTCACACGAAATTGGGATTAACAGTTGGGACGCTCTTTCCCATGCTCGCCGTACGATTCCCTCGTTCCAGCAGTGCGTCATTTCAGTCTGGATGATGTACTCTAGTTTTTTGCAATAATCAATCAAGGAGATTGCAGGAACAAAAAGGTTTGAGAAGTCTGAATTGGCTTCTTCATAAGCTTTCATCCGCATGAAATCTAACACTGAATCAAAAAGAGAAATACCTGATTCAAATAACCCAGTTCTACACTTATCACACGAACGCTTTTCCAGAATCTTTTTCGCAGAATACCCCACTGCGTATGCAAAATTTGATTCCTCTGTTAAGGTGAAAACCTCAACATTCTCATCAAAATCAAACTCGTGAGGCTCATGGATGTCGCTGCTATCACGTCCGGCTTGCACAATTCTTTTTGCATGAGGGTTAACTGATGAAAAAACTTCGGATAAAAGAGATTGATGGAAAGAAAGTGCTTCACAACTCCCCGTCGAATTTGAAGAAACCGAAAAGCTTCTAAACGTTGCTTGCTTGTAAAGGCAGGAGAATTGCGACGCAGTAGGCTTATCGTTTAAACCCCCAGAGCGTCGTAGTAAGCCGTAGAAATGCTCTAGGCTATCCTGGTTAAGTCTCCTCGTACAAACATATTAAAACCCATGCTTCATCAAATCTTCTGATAGACCGAGGATGGCAGAAATAGTCAGCTGCCATCCCTCTATGCAATAGATTGTTTTCCCAACATCTTTCCCCACACTATTAACAAATTTTAAATCGCCTAAAAATGAACTGGCCGACCTCAAAAATTGGAATGATGCGCTTTCCCTACAAATTGAGCGTCTATACATTTTTTTTCTAAAAATCCAAGAGAATTAACGCAGTCGAACAGCTTATCAAAGAAATTTAAAACCTTTGCTGTTCCAGCGGCCTTCGGATGTAACAAACCTTTACTCACGTACAAATTGATCCCAGCATACACTGAGTGGCTGAAAACATGAGTAGCGACTTTAACCCTCATTTTGTCGAGATTTGTTGGAAATATATTACGCTTTTGAAGTTTCGGCGCTGTCCTAAATCGATGACGTTGATCCACCTTGAAAAAACACACAATGTCTCTCCAAGACGCCTGCCACTGCTTACTTAAAATGATATCATACTTTAAGAGATTGTTTCGGACACTTTTCAACAAGTGAGGGGGATCGTAAATGAAATACACTTTTTCACCATTGCTAAGAAAAAAAGGAATTTTTTTCGTGACGCCGAGATCCTTTTTTAATCCTCGGTAGTTTCCACCCTGGTCTGAAATTATTGCCTTTACGGTAATCCCTACCTGTTTACACCTATCTATCCCCTCAAAAATAACATTTCTTAGTTTCTCACCATTGAGGCCTGAAACACTATAAAAATACGCAAGTGGTTGTTTCCAGTGTGTTTTTAGTCCCTGCAACATGACCACTGTAGCGTATCTGAAGGGTCCTAACGGACCAAGTCCTTCTACCCTATCACGGCTACGATCATACTTCCAGGTTTTAGAGACATATCGTCAACGGCGATGGTGCAAAATATTTCTGTTTCATCCATTCCTGCAGTTTTTAGCTTCAGCATATCAAAAACACTTTCGTTAAAACCTTCTACCACTTCAACACTCGAAAGGCACCTCTGTAGAGTACGCACCGATGGAAGATAGAAAATTTTCTCACGAAGCAACTTTTTGTACCCGTTCGGAGATAGGAAAAAAAACACCAAGCCCGTTGTTTTTTCTTCCTCAGTAAATCGTCTTTTTATCATGGATCTTCTAATTTGGCACTTAAATATAGAAAGCGCGATTCCGGATAGGTGACTCTCAACAAAATGTAACGCTTCTTGTTCGGATTCAAAACCTGTCTTCGCATTTTTTATTGTACTTTTGAGCGCGATAAGTGACCTTTTACATCGTTTTATTTTCTTCTCTTGGCGCTTTATTGTCCGACTTAATGCCAGCTTTCGTGGGGTATATTTCCTCCCGTTGGTTGACTGATTTGTATTGGTTGATGTTGGAGATGAAAATATTGCATGGTCGGTCATATCAATTTTTGCATTTCTTGCATTTCTGGGCGAGCTTAATGTTGGTCCGTTTATTTTGCGACTAGTTTTTGGCGTACCTATTTCAGCTTGGGACGAGGCTTGGGATTCGGGAGCTGATCTACCTAAAAAAAAAAGAAAGAAAACTGGGTTGAGCAAAGAGAAATGTACAAACACTTATCGATATATCCTCTTTACTTTCCATTTCAAGTCCCCTATCGAAACTTTTAACACACGAAAACTAACAAAGCCATAGGCAATATTAATTAACAAAGCATTACTGACTCACAAAATATCAGAATAAATCACAGTGCCTCAGAGACATTATATTTTATACCTGTCTCACTTTCTGCACTATTTCCTATCTCCTATCCTATCCTCCTATCAAGCGCAGAGAACGCAGAGCTACTTATTAAAATATAGAACAAATGCAGGATAAGCAAAGATATTTACGTTAATATATATATATATATATATATATATATATATATATATATATATATATATATATATATATATATATATATATATATATATATATATATATATATATATAAAGAGATGGATGGATATTGTAGGATCGCTGCAATACTAATGCGGCTAAAAACTGAAATCTAAAACTAAGACTGTTAGAAGGGACTTAGATCTAAATTAGTGAGTGAAATATTCGGATAAATAAAGAACTATACGAGTATGTTAGCAACAGAAAACTAAATATAAACGTAAGGTCCGGATTCGATGTCAAAGATGCAAACGCACATTTCTTTTGTAAGATGCATTGAACACAAATAACCATTCTAGGTTAGGTAGGAATTCTTATGATTAAATTGGATTCTACAGAATGCTACGTCAGTGACGCTTTTTCACAAAAATAAAGAGGGAGAGGAAAAAAACAAGCTGTTAATGAGCAAAAGAGGTACTTTTTCATTTACTAAGTTAACTAACTAATTAAGCACTTACCACTAACATTCACAACTTCAACCAAATCGGGTTGTACTGGTTGCTATTGATGTCGGTAAAGGCAATGTCACCAGTGCAGGGAGTCACCAACTGAAATATATACCTTGTCCTCAAGAAGTCGGATAATAGTTGGTGCATAATAAATGTTGCCTGAACTTTCCAAACCTGGCTTGTTAAACTAGCTACAAACATTTATTTGATTAGGTCGCGAATCTATTTTAGCGAATCTCAAGCAATAGCTTATCCTTGGCGTACAGTCCTTACAACAGAGGAGGGAGGGCTGCACTTTTTCACCCTCCCAAAGCTACCATCTCGTAATAGCTGATGCCTCAAAGGTTAAAAATTAAGCAGATGAAACCGAGAGCCTTTTTTCGTAGGAAAACAAATGGATTACTTTCCCCATGGATCGCATTTCCCCGACTTTCTCACCCAACTACACCACTGATAGCTAATGAACAGACATAAAGTCTTACTTTGACCGTCACCGACAACGTCACCAATAAACGGGATGGCGTTTGGCTTCAAGACTTTGTTTAGCTTAGTAATATCTACTGCCATAAAATGCTCTTCCTTGAAATGCCTCGTGCATATGAAGAGTCTTTTTGCCACTTCCGGATTTTCCAGCAAATCCTCACGTTTCACAGCTCTGAGCGATTCTTCCCGTCTGTAAAAAAGAAAAAAAAATAACAAGTAGTCAGATTTGGTTTGTTCGTGCCAGTTCAGTCATATCCAAAAGTAATGCCCCGCTTCATATCGAACATTAGAATTAAAGCTACATTGAAGAGAATCCAATTTCGGCCACCAAGAGCCAATATCATCGATGTTAAAAAAAAAACTAATAATTCAGAAGATACAGAGTTCACATTTTTGTATCTTTTTTAGAGACTATCAATAAGAAAAAGCATAAACCAGCAGAATATGGGGGAAAATTCCAAATGAATGCTCTTTCTTACAAGGAAATGGAAACAATAAACAAAAAATATAGTGTCTAAGACGAAACTTGGATTTCGAGAGGCTTAAAACGTGCTAGTTTTTTCTGCATAACTTTTTTGTGCTTTGAAACTTCGAAATATTGGAGTTTACCATTAAAAGCTGCACCTTGCGATAAATTGACCATAAGTTTGGGGGTAAGTAGCCAAAGTATTTGAAATTGAGCTATAATACAGCTGTGATTTTCCGGTCATTTATCGTCATTATAATTAGTGTAAATTGTAAAATCTTTCCCCTAATCTTTTTTGTTTGCTCACTATTTCTCACTGAGTAGGCTACAGCCTTGAATTAACCCAATAAAACGTATATAACTACGGCCCATTTCAAGATTTCTCATTAGCCTGTAACCTATAGCCTAGACTAGGTCAGTATTTGCTAGTTTTCGGCTCACTCGGGGTTCGGGTCTAGGCCCCGGGGCCCTATCCCGAATCCCTCCGTCTCCTCGAAAAGTTTGTTTTATAGAATCTAGGGGATGAAAGGAATCACGCCATTCTGGAATTTTCTAAATTTATATTTTGATAGCCTACGACATTGAATTCTAAGTAGATCATGGTATGTTTATTTCTTAGCTATCTCATTATGGTACTAGAATAGAACTTTTCTGAAGTTAAAAAAAAAAAAACATTTCATAGCCTACCTGTTATTTGGCACAGCAAGTAATTTGACTCCTTTTCCTTTTGCATTTTCTCGATTAATATCGCACCCTTCGAAAAAGCATCGAACGCTCATTCTGGTTGTTAGCCGGCAGCACTTAATAATAATCAGTTTTCTAAGCACAATACTTCTTCTTCATATCCATATCGCAGGATTTACTGTTTAATTTCAACCTGCTAATATTCGATAATTTCCCGTTCACCCGGTCGTCGTCTGAGTCACACTTAGCATAATTTATTGGCTCGGAGCGATTAAGTAGTACAACATTTCCCCTCTAGAGGCGCTAGAGGTACGCGGGGTCACTTTTGGAGAGTTTTGTCAGTACTTTGTATGTGTTTATACTTTGGTTTTGACATATTCATTGCGTTCCGTATATGCATGATCCGCATAGCGATAAGCCGATATGGTGACTTTGCATTCCTGACTTGCCTTTAAGCTCCGCCCACGAGTACCTATTGAGCAATATTGTAACATCCTTTATTTGCTTCGAAATTTTTTTTGCATTACAATATATATATATATATATATAATATATATATATATAATATATATATATATATATATATATATATATATATATATATATATATATATATATATATATATATATATATATATATATATATATATCTATATATATATATATATATATATATATATATATATATATATATATATATATATATATATAATATATTGAGCAAACCTATAAAGTGAATATTTAAACTGGGTTAAAGGTTACAATAAGCTAGAAAAACCTGTGGTGACCAAAAGATTGTTTAACGGTAAAATTAATCTTGTTCATAGGTTAATTGATAAAATTAGTTGATTACATTACATTGTTACAAAAGCTTTTTAAGCAGTTATAATTTTGAGAAAATGGGGATGAACATTAACCATTATGTACTTTAAAACATAATTTAGTTGATGAAAATATAATAGTTTAGAAACAAATTTGGGCTATATATTTGCACATTGGTGGGAGGGGGGGGGTGTAAAGCATAACATATATTAAATACGCAACCACTTATATGTATTCATGAGTGTTTTGGAGAGAGACCCTTGGCAACTCTTTAAGGGTAATCATTATAACGATTCAGGTACTTAAATACTTAAATGAAATATAGCTACAATTTATTTTCCAACTGAGTCAAAGCAGTGTCTGGTATAAAGAAGTGGCTTGACCAGTTTCTTTTCTCATGTTCGCATCATTCGCAATCAAAATTCTCGAGTGTGTTTTATATAATACACAAGTACCGTTTTTACTTCAAGGGGTGGGGATGAAAAGACGGTCCCAGTTTCATTTATTCTGAGAGGGGAGTCCTTTGAACCAATTTTTCTCCCTACTCTCCCTGTGTGTAGTTCATCATTATTTTCATCAAAGATTTCGATATTCCTGATCAGTTTTTTTTTTGCTTAGATCAACTCTTGATTTTGCCTTTTGCCAAAGTTAATAACAAAAAAATGGTAATTAAAGAGTATTTTGCACATATTTGTCCAAACTTTGAATAATATAAAAATAAAACTTCAATTACATAGACGAATGTCACAAAAACCGAGTTTTGAAATCACTAAGGCTCAGGATGAAGAAAAAAACCTACTGGCTATTCAAAATCAGCAACATGTCAACAGTTTCCCCTCAGAATTGATTCTGCCTTTCATTGATTAAATTAAAAAAAAAAGTTTTTCATCTGAAAGTAAAAATCAAAACTAAAACTTAAAACGAAAATAAACTATTCTGTATATGAGGGGAATACCCCCTCCTCAATACCTCGCTCTTCACTCCAATTTTTTTTAGTATTTAAAAAATAATTCTTACTTAATTAAACGACCGTTATTTTTCAGGAGTTCTCCTTAAAGAATTGGGACAAAAATTCATACACAAATTATCCTCTCATATACAGGATAATTTATGTTCTTTTTAAGTCATAATTTTGCTCCCTACTTTCTGCTGAAAAACTTGTTTTTGTATTTCGTTTATGATTGTTTTTCAAATAATACCGCAATCTCTATTTCTTCCCTCCATCGAAAATCCCCCCTCACGAAAATTACTCCTTGGAAAGTTCTTTCGTGTAGGATTTCGTGTAGAAATTCGAGCAAATTCCCCCGTTTAAATTTTTCCCGTGGACCCCCCCCCCCACATGAAATTCCCTCGTCCTGAAAAATGTCCGTTTACTTCCCAATAACAAACACGACATGTAAAACAGGAAAACTTTATAGGTTAGAGCTCTTTCCCTAGGGGCTGTGAGGGTCTTGTCTCCTCAGAGGGATAGATATTTTACCTTTCAATTATGCTGATTAAAACAGCTATCTTAAATTTTAGATCGGTTGACTTTGGGAAAAAACGGGTGTTGGAGGGGGGGGGAGAAGAGTTGCCTGTAAATCTTTTGGTGAATTAAAAAAGGCAGAAGGACTTTTCTCCCGATCTTCTAGGACTATTAGTTCAATACAATCACCCTGGCGAAAAAAAAAAAAAAAAAAAAAAAAAAAAAAAAAAAAATCGGTCTAATATCAGAGAACTTGGGTTTTCTGATATTCCGAATCTGATGGTATGATTTTCATGATCATTCGTTGAAGTTTGGGGGTGCCCCCCCTTTCTCGAAAACGACACATAATTCCTGAGGCTCGTAGCTTTTGATAGGTACGGTAAACTTAATGAATTTTATGTATCTGGAATCAGCAGTAAAAGCCAACTCTTTTGATGTGTTTATTGTTTTCAAAATTAATTTTTTTAGAGTTCCGGTTACTTTTGGGCCGAGTCGCTTCTTACTTACAGTTTGTTACCACGAACTGTTTGATTAACTGAACAGCTTCGGAAAACACTTTCAGAAGGGAGGCTGATGGTGGGCATGGACATTAATTTCATGATAACCTCGTATAGGTGTTTCTGAAACCCATATTATGAGACTTCAACGACTTGAGTGAATCAGTTTTTCTTACAACTAATGACTCATTATTGAAAATCTTCAGAACCGTGACAGATCTGGCTGCTGACGAAGCATGCCTTGCATTGACTACTCAAACTTCTTCAAGTGATCCCCACAAACTGGCTTAATTCTGTGGTGGCTGGATCACAGGGACTGTCACTGCACTTGCATCTATTGATACAGATTCAGCAGTCAGCAAGGCCAAATCCATGCCCCTTGCTTTTTTCTTTCAACTTGGAGAAGATTGTCAGGGGAAGTATACATTTTCATGAAACGTGGATCAAGGTATTTAGTAATCGTGACGGGTGTGATACGACCAAGACCTGTAAGCCTAGAAGACACTATCTAGCCAATCATTTAAGGAGTCCTCAGCAGTAGGGTAAGAGATTCCATTTCTACCAGACGTATAGCAAATACCATACCAAACAGGTTTTTCTGGTAGGTAAACAGGTCATTACACCTTTGCCGAGAGGAATCGATTTTTTGTGTGTCAGTCGATTAGAGAAAGTTGGTTTTTGTTTTTGATAAGAATTGCACAATGAATGTATCGTTTGACGTGGGCATTTTTTATGAGCCAATCAGAGGTTGTTCAATCTACGATAACTTGATTTTTGGTTGGGATTTGAATAAAAGAAATGGTTATGTTATTTGCTTGCGTGTATAGGAATTCCCATGTTATTTGCTTGCAGGTATAGATATTCCCTTGTTATTTGCTTGCATGTATAGGAATTCCCATGTTATTTGCTTGCGTGTATAGGAATTCCCATGTTATTTGCTTGCATGTATAGGAATTCCCATGTTATTTGCTTGCGTGTATAGGAATTCCCATGTTATTTGCTTGCATGTATAGGAATTCCCTTGTTATTTGCTTGCGTGTATAGGAATTCCCATGTTATTTGCTTGCATGTATAGGAATTCCTATGTTATTTGCTTGCGTGTATAGGAATTCCCATGTTATTTGCTTGCGTGTATAGGAATTCCCTTGTTATTTGCTTGCATGTATAGGAATTCCCAAGTTATTTACTTGCGTGTATAGGAATTCCCTTGTTATTTGCTTGCATGTATAGGAAATCCCATGTTATTTGCTTGCGTGTATAGGAATTCCCATGTTATTTGCTTGCATGTATAGGAATTCCCATGTTATTTGCTTGCGTGTATAGGAATTCCCATGTTATTTGCTTGCATGTATAGGAACTCCCATGTTATTTGCTTGCATGTATAGGAATTCCCACGTTATTTTGCTTGCGTGTATAGGAATTCCCATGTTATTTGCTTGCGTGTATAGGAATTCTCATGTTATTTGCTTGCATGTATAGGAACTCCCATGCTATTTGCTTGCATGTATAGGAATTCCCACGTTATTTTCTTGCGTGTATAGGAGTTCCCATGTTATTTGCTTGCGTGTATAGGAATTCCCATGTTATTTGCTTGCATGTATAGGAATTCCCATGTTATTTGCTTGCGTGTACAGGAATTCCCATGCTATTTTAAGGGCTTATGTCCCCCCCCATGCTATTATAAGAGTTTATGTCCCCTTCCTATGCTATTCCAGGAGCTTATGTTCCTTCCTATGCTATTATAAGGGCTTTTCCGTGTGGTTTTTCTTTACTTGGTACCCATTAAAAACAAAATTTTTGTGTTAAATAAGTAGTTCTTATATCTTTTAAAAGAGCTTTACGGGGTTTGAGACACTCTGTTGCCTGATTCCGTTTGATTTTTCTTTACTTAGTGCTCATTAAAAACGAAATTTTTGTGTTAAATAAGTAGTTATTGTATCTTTTAAAAGAGCTTTACGGGGTTTGAGAGACTCGGTTGTCTGATTCCGTGTGATTTTTCTTTACTTGGTACCCATTAAAAAAGTTGCTAGCGAAAACCCCGTGTGGATGAGTTGAAATAAAAAATTTTAACAAGAAATGGCTGAAAAGTGTTTTGGGGGAGATGGGTTGATTGGTAGAAGGATGTATTAGCGAATTTAAAGTGGAGGGCGAGTTGCTAGCGAAAAATCTAATCTAATAGGGTTTTTGACCGTAAACTCTAGTTATTTTGTAAGAAAATTATGGAAAATACAATTCGTTGGTTCATAGGTGAAACTTAAGTCCAGGTATGGATCGAAAAATAAACTATTTCTGTAGAATCTGAGCTAATAAGGGTTTTTGACCATAAACTCTAGTTTCCTGTAAGAAAATTATGCAAAATACAATTATCTCGTTCAAATGTGAAACTTAGGTCCATTCTCTGGTTCAAATGTGGAAAAACCCGTGTGAATGAGTTAAAATAGAAATTTTTTTTAACAAGAAATGACTGAAAAGTGTTTTGGAGGAGATGGGTTAATTGGCAGAAGGATGTATTAGCGTAGTTATAGTGGAGGCCGAGTTGCTAGCGAAAAACCCGTGTGGATGAGTTGAAATAAAAAATTTTAACAAGAAATGTCTGAAAAGTGTTTTGGGGGAGATGGGTTGATTGGCAGAAGGATGTATTAGCGAAGTTATAGTGGAGGGCAAGTTGCTAGTGAAAAATCTAAGCTAATAAGGGTTTTTGACCGTAAACTCTAGTTTTTTGTAAGAAAATTATGGAAAATACAATTTGTTGGTCCATAGGTGAAACTTAAGTCCAGGTATGGATTGAAAAATAAACTATTTCTGTAGAATCTGAGCTAATAAGGGTTTTTGACCATAAACTCTAGTTTCCTGTAAGAAAATTATGGAAAATACAATTCTCTCGTTCAAATGTGAAACTTAGGTCAATTCTCTGGTTCAAATGTGAAACTTAAGTCCAGTTTCGGATACTCATAATAATGAGGACTGATGGTTCTAATTCAATATTTTTTTTTTCATAAAAACAAACTATTTTTTTTAAACTTCGAAATTATTCAACTTTTTTTTTGTACGTATCTTAAAATGACAAAATATGCTTACGGCTCTAACAATTGTACTCTGTGATTGGTCAGAGACACAATGTGGCTTTTCCCACTGGTATTCTATGTCCGGATATCGACACTACCTAGTCTATTGCATGTATTAAATCAGTATTTTTTACGCAGTAGTACGATAAACACATAAGTCATATCTTTTAAAAAGTGAAGATGGAGCATTTTAATAAAGTGTGTTCACATGTCAATGTTATTGTAGCATTGAATGCTGACAAGGAGAAGTATTTAAACTATGAAACAAGTAAAAATGGTAGCACTATTGGAAATGTATGTGTGCATTGTCATGACAGTAAGGAATTTAATTTCTTTGGAGTACCAAAAAAATTCAACTCTTTTTATGGTGGATATGCAAGAGTGAGATATCCAGAGATGATAGCACTCAAAGAAAATGCCAACATAAAAATAATAGTTGATGAAGAGGGACATCTTCTTGCCAGTGCTTGTGGTAACATGCTACCTATTGTTACACCCCATCGTCAACTTTCGGGTATTAGCATTCAACGGAAGATCAAAAGAAGACATGCATACTCTTCTACTAATATCATAAACCATATCTTGTCGACGTGCCGAAACTGTTACATTTGTAAAAATAATGTTGTAATAGACGGTGAAATTGCTGGAAAAATAAAAAGGGCATTAGCAGAAAATATCACTAAGGAATATAAAGATGAATCGATGAAAAACAAAGTGCCAGCAAACTTCACTACCATTAATCAAACAATTAATGAACCAAATAATAGCAAAGATGAAGTGCATATTGAACATGTGGATGACCCCCCATTAGAAATGTGTTCACATGCTAGTGTTATTGTAGCATTGAATGCTGACAAGGAGAAGTATTTGAACTATGAAACAAGTACAAGTGGTAGCACTATCGGAAACGTATGCGTGCGTTGTCATGACACTATGGAATTAAATTTCTTTGGAGTACCAAAAAAATTCAATTATACAAATGGTGGATATGGGAAAGTATCATTTCCAGAGATGTTAGTACTCAAAGAGAATGCCAACATAAAAATAATAGTTGATGAAGAGGGGTATCGTCATGCTAGTGCTATAGGTAACATGCTACCTATTGATAGAACCTTTCGTCGGCTTTTAGGTATTAGCATTCAAATGAAAGCAAAGAGGAAAAGAAAGGCCTACTCTGCTACTAATATCATAAACCATATCTTGTCTACGTGCCTAAACTGTTACCTGTGTAAAAATAATGTGATAATAGACAGTGAAATTGCCAGAAAAATAAAAAGGGTATTGTCAGAAAATATCACTATGGAATATAAAGATGAAACGATGAAAAACAAAGCACCAGCAAACGTTACTGGCATTGATCAAACAGTCAATGAATCAAATAATACCAAAGACGAAAAGCATGTTGAGCCTGTTCATGAGACACCAGTAGAAATTGTGTATGATTCAAAATGGAATAATGATTATTCTACTGATTACGAACTAAGAGAAGACAATAACTACAATATCAAGAGAGAACATGGTGAACCATTTTATGGAACAGATTCAAAATGTCCAAAGTTAATCATTGATATTAATAATGTATCCTAATATATTTTTGTATTAATATTCTACATAACAGTATTTCATTAAAAACATTACATTGTTATGTGTTCATTATTTTTAGAGTAAGCTAGCACATCAAGCGTTTAGAATGTCTATTAAAACATCGACGATGTAAGAAAAGGAATTTGCGTACATCTATTGTCAAACACATGGGATAACATTGTCAAAATCTAGGTATCAGAATGAAAAATTGTAGGTAAGTAAGTAAGCAAGTAAGTAAGGAAGTAAGTAAGTAAGTAAGTAAGTAAGTAAGTAACAAACTCTCTCTTGAATTCACCTCATGGATACACAATGCAGAAATTTCATTTAAGAAATTATGAAAAAATTGTAAGCAAGTAACAAAAAAAATTGTAAGCAAGTAACAAACCCTTTCCTGAAGTCACCTCTCGGATACACAATGCAGAAACTTCATTTAAGAAATTATCAAAAAATTGTAAGTAAGTAGCAAATTCTTTCTTGAATTCGCCTCTTGGATAAACAAAAAAAGTCATTTCATTCAAGAAATTATGAAAAAATTCTAAATAAGTAACAAATCCTTTCTTGAAGTTACCTCATGGACACACAACGCAGAAATTTCATTTAAGAAATTATCAAAAATTGTAAGTAAGTAGCAAATTCTTTCTTGAATTCACCTCCTGGATAAATAAAAAAGACATTTCATTCAAGAAATTATGACAAAATTCTAAGTAAGTAACAAACTGTTTCTTGAATCCTCCTCCTGAATGCACAATACAGATATTTCATTTAAGAAATTACGAAAAAATTGTAAGCAAGTAACAAACTCTTTCTTGAATACACCTCGTGAATACACAATGCAGAAATTTCATTTAAGAAATTATCAAAAATTGTAAGTAAGTAGCAAATTCTTTCTCGAATTCACCTCCTGGATCAATAAAAAACACATTTCATTCAAGAAATTATGACAAAATTCTAAGTAAGTAACAAACTCTTTCTTGAAGTTACCTCATGGATACATAATGCAGAAATTTCATTTAAGAAATTATGAAAAAGTTGTAAGCAAGTAACAAACTCTTTCCTGAAGTCACATCGTGGATACACAATGCAGAAATTTCATTAAGGAAATTATGACAAAATTGTAAGTAAGTAGCAAATTCTTTCTTGAATTCACCTGCTGGATAAACAAAAAGACATTTCGTTCAAGAAATTATGACAAAATTCCAAGTAAGTAACAAACTCATTATTGTTTTCACGACTTAGATACACGATGTAGAAATTTAATTCAAGAAATTATGAAAAAATTCTCAGTAAGTAACAATTTCTTTCTTAAAGTCAACTCTTGGATACACAATACAGAAATTTCATTTAATAAATTATGAAAAAATTGTAAGCAAGTAACAAACTCTTTCCTGAAGTCACCTCTTGGATACACAATGCAGAAATTTCATTTAAGAAATTATCAAAAAATTGTAAGTAAGTAAGTAAGTAACAAATTCTTTCTTGAATTCGCCTCTTGGATAAACAAAAAAAGTCATTTCATTCAAGAAATTATGACAAAATTCTAAATAAGTAACAAATCCTTTCTTGAAATTACCTCATGGATACACAACGCTTTATTGTTTTCACGACTTAGATACACGATGTAGAAATTTAATTCAAGAAATTATAAAAAAAGAAAAGTAAGTAACAAACTCTTTATTGATTTTCACCTCTTGGATACAGAAAAAGACATTTCATTCAAGAAATTATGACAAAATTCTAAGTAAGTAAAAAACTCATTCTTGAATTCGCCGTTTACATGCACAATACAGAAATGTCATACTATGGGACCTCTACACGTGATTAAACACGTTTTGAAACTACATGCTATTTGCTTGCCTTTCCTTGGCACCTTTCCAAACGAGCGGGGATTCCCCCACTGGTTCCTACACATTGCAAAAAAGTGACGTCTCTGTGTCGTCTCTGTGATGACACACACATAGAGACGAGACACGCACAGACACGACACACAAACAGAGTCATAGTGAGAGAGATATCCAAAAAGTTGGCTTGATCTAGGTTCACTTAGAGTGGCGCGCCACGTGTAGAGGTCCCATAGTATGAAATTTCTGTATTGTGCATGTAAACGGCGAATTCAAGAATGAGTTTTTTACTTACTTAGAATTTTGTCATAATTTCTTGAATGAAATGTCTTTTTCTGTATCCAAGAGGTGAAAATCAATAAAGAGTTTGTTACTTACTTTTCTTTTTTTATAATTTCTTGAATTAAATTTCTACATCGTGTATCTAAGTCGTGAAAACAATAAAGCGTTGTGTATCCATGAGGTAATTTCAAGAAAGGATTTGTTACTTATTTAGAATTTTGTCATAATTTCTTGAATGAAATGACTTTTTTTGTTTATCCAAGAGGCGAATTCAAGAAAGAATTTTTTACTTACTTACAATTTTTGATAATTTCTTAAATGAAGTTTCTGCATTGTGTATCCAAGAGGTGACTTCAGGAAAGAGTTTGTTACTTGCTTACAATTTTTTCATAATTTATTGAATGAAATTTCCGTATTGTGTATCCAAGAGTTGACTTTAAGAAAGAAATTGTTACTTACTGAGAATTTTTTCATAATTTCTTGAATTAAATTTCTACATCGTGTATCTAAGTCGTGAAAACAATAATGAGTTTGTTACTTACTTGGAATTTTGTCATAATTTCTTGAACGAAATGTCTTTTTGTTTATCCAGCAGGTGAATTCAAGAAAGAATTTGCTACTTACTTACAATTTTTTCATAATTTCCTTAATGAAATTTCTGCATTGTGTATCCACGATGTGACTTCAGGAAAGAGTTTGTTACTTGCTTACAATTTTTTCATAATTTCTTAAATGAAATTTCTGCATTATGTATCCATGAGGTAACTTCAAGAAAGAGTTTGTTACTTACTTAGAATTTTGTCATAATTTCTTGAATGAAATGTGTTTTTTATTGATCCAGGAGGTGAATTCGAGAAAGAATTTGCTACTTACTTACAATTTTTGATAATTTCTTAAATGAAATTTCTGCATTGTGTATTCACGAGGTGTATTCAAGAAAGAGTTTGTTACTTGCTTACAATTTTTTCGTAATTTCTTAAATGAAATATCTGTATTGTGCATTCAGGAGGAGGATTCAAGAAACAGTTTGTTACTTACTTAGAATTTTGTCATAATTTCTTGAATGAAATGTCTTTTTTATTTATCCAGGAGGTGAATTCAAGAAAGAATTTGCTACTTACTTACAATTTTTGATAATTTCTTAAATGAAATTTCTGCGTTGTGTATGCATGAGGTAACTTCAAGAAAGGATTTGTTACTTATTTAGAATTTTTTCATAATTTCTTGAATGAAATGACTTTTTTTGTTTATCCAAGAGGCGAATTCAAGAAAGAATTTGCTACTTACTTACAATTTTTTGATAATTTCTTAAATGAAGTTTCTGCATTGTGTATCCGAGAGGTGACTTCAGGAAAGGGTTTGTTACTTGCTTACAATTTTTTTTGTTACTTGCTTACAATTTTTTCATAATTTCTTAAATGAAATTTCTGCATTGTGTATCCATGAGGTGAATTCAAGAAAGAGTTTGTTACTTACTTACTTACTTACTTACTTACTTCCTTCCTTCTTTGCTTACTTACTTACCTACAATTTTTCATTCTGATACCTAGATTTTGACAATGTTATCCCGTGTGTTTGACAATAGATGTACGCAAATTCCTTTTCTTACATCGTCGATGTTTTAATAGACATTCTAAACGCTTGATGTGCTAGCTTACTCTAAAAAGTAATGAACACATAACAATGTAATGTTTTTAATGAAATAGTGTTATGTAGAATATTAATACAAAAATATATTATGATACATTATTAATATCAATGATTAACTTTGGACATTTTGAATCTGTTCCATAAAATGGTTCACCATGTTCTCTCTTGATATTGTAGTTATTGTCTTCTCTTAGTTCGTAATCAGTAGAATAATCATTATTCCATTTTGAATCATACACAATTTTTACTGGTGTCTCATGAACAGGCTCAATATGCTTTTCGTCTTTGGTATTATTTGATTCATTGACTGTTTGATCAATGCCAGTAACGTTTGCTGGTGCTTTGTTTTTCATCGTTTCATCTTTATATTCCATAGTGATATTTTCTGACAATACCCTTTTTATTTTTCTGGCAATTTCACTGTCTATTATCACATTATTTTTACACAGGTAACAGTTTAGGCACGTAGACAAGATATGGTTTATGATATTAGTAGCAGAGTAGGCCTTTCTTTTCCTCTTTGCTTTCATTTGAATGCTAATACCTAAAAGCCGACGAAAGGTTCTATCAATAGGTAGCATGTTACCTATAGCACTAGCATGAAGATACCCCTCTTCATCAACTATTATTTTTATGTTGGCATTCTCTTTGAGTACTAACATCTCTGGAAATGATACTTTCCCATATCCACCATTTGTATAATTGAATTTTTTTGGTACTCCAAAGAAATTTAATTCCATAGTGTCATGACAACGCACGCATACGTTTCCGATAGTGCTACCACTTGTACTTGTTTCATAGTTCAAATACTTCTCCTTGTCAGCATTCAATGCTACAATAACACTAGCATGTGAACACATTTCTAATGGGGGGTCATCCACATGTTCAATATGCACTTCATCTTTGCTATTATTTGGTTCATTAATTGTTTGATTAATGGTAGTGAAGTTTGCTGGCACTTTGTTTTTCATCGATTCATCTTATATTCCTTAGTGATATTTTCTGCCAATGCCCTTTTTATTTTTCCAGCAATTTCACCGTCTATTACAACATTATTTTTACAAATGTAACAGTTTCGGCACGTCGACAAGATATGGTTTATGATATTAGTAGAAGAGTATGCATGTCTTCTTTTGATCTTCCGTTGAATGCTAATACCCGAAAGTTGACGATGGGGTGTAACAATAGGTAGCATGTTACCACAAGCACTGGCAAGAAGATGTCCCTCTTCATCAACTATTATTTTTATGTTGGCATTTTCTTTGAGTGCTGATCATCTCTGGATATCTCACTCTTGCATATCCACCATAAAAAGAGTTGAATTTTTTGGTACTCCAAAGAAATTAAATTCCTTACTGTCATGACAATGCACACATACATTTCCAATAGTGCTACCATTTTTACTTGTTTCATAGTTTAAATACTTCTCCTTGTCAGCATTCAATGCTACAATAACATTGACATGTGAACACACTTTATTAAAATGCTCCATCTTCACTTTTTAAAAGATATGACTTATGTGTTTATCGTACTACTGCGTACAAAAATACTGATTTAATACATGCAATAGACTAGGTAGTGTCGATATCCGGACATAGAATACCAGTGGGAAAAGCCACATTGTGTCTCTGACCAATCACAGAGTACAATTGTTAGAGCCGTAAGCATATTTTGTCATTTTAAGATACGTACAAAAAAAAAGTTGAATAATTTCGAAGTTTAAAAAAAAATAGTTTGTTTTTATGAAAAAAAAATATTGAATTAGAACCATCAGTCCTCATTATTATGAGTATCCGAAACTGGACTTAAGTTTCACATTTGAACCAGAGAATTGACCTAAGTTTCACATTTGAACGAGAGAATTGTATTTTCCATAATTTTCTTACAGGAAACTAGAGTTTATGGTCAAAAACCCTTATTAGCTCAGATTCTACAGAAATAGTTTATTTTTCAATCCATACCTGGACTTAAGTTTCACCTATGGACCAACAAATTGTATTTTCCATAATTTTCTTACAAAAAACTAGAGTTTACGGTCAAAAACCCTTATTAGCTTAGATTTTTCACTAGCAACTTGCCCTCCACTATAACTTCGCTAATACATCCTTCTGCCAATCAACCCATCTCCCCCAAAACACTTTTCAGACATTTCTTGTTAAAATTTTTATTTCAACTCATCCACACGGGTTTTTCGCTAGCAACTCGGCCTCCACTATAACTACGCTAATACATCCTTCTGCCAATTAACCCATCTCCTCCAAAACACTTTTCAGTCATTTCTTGTTAAAAAAAAATTTCTATTTTAACTCATTCACACGGGTTTTTCCACATTTGAACCAGAGAATGGACCTAAGTTTCACATTTGAACGAGAGAATTGTATTTTGCATAATTTTCTTACAGGAAACTAGAGTTTATGGTCAAAAACCCTTATTAGCTCAGATTCTACAGAAATAGTTTATTTTTCGATCCATACCTGGACTTAAGTTTCACCTATGAACCAACGAATTGTATTTTCCATAATTTTATTACAAAATAACTAGAGTTTACGGTCAAAAACCCTATTAGCTTAGATTTTTCGCTAGCAACTCGCCCTCCACTTTAAATTCGCTAATACATCCTTCTACCAATCAACCCATCTCCCCCAAAACACTTTTCAGCCATTTCTTGTTAAAATTTTTTATTTCAACTCATCCACACGGGGTTTTCGCTAGCAACTTTTTTAATGGGTACCAAGTAAAGAAAAATCACACGGAATCAGACAACCGAGTCTCTCAAACCCCGTAAGGCTCTTTTAAAAGATACAAGAACTACTTATTTAACACAAAAAGTTCGTTTTTAATGAGCACTAAGTAAAGAAAAATCAAACGGAATCAGGCAACAGAGTGTCTCAAACCCCGTAAAGCTCTTTTAAAAGATATAAGAACTACTTATTTAACACAAAAATTTTGTTTTTAATGGGTACCAAGTAAAGAAAAACCACACGGAAAAGCCTTATAATAGCATAGGAAGGAACATAAGCTCCTGGAATAGCATAGGAAGGGGACATAAACTCTTATAATAGCATGGGGGGCATAAGCCCTTAAAATAGCATGGGAATTCCTGTACACGCAAGCAAATAACATGGGAATTCCTATACATGCAAGCAAATAACATGGGAATTCCTATACACGCAAGCAAATAACATGGGAACTCCTATACACGCAAGAAAATAACGTGGGAATTCCTATACATGCAAGCAAATAGCATGGGAGTTCCTATACATGCAAGCAAATAACATGAGAATTCCTATACACGCAAGCAAATAACATGGGAATTCCTATACACGCAAGCAAAATAACGTGGAAATTCCTATACATGCAAGCAAATAACATGGGAGTTCCTATACATGCAAGCAAATAACATGGGAGTTCCTATACACGCAAGCAAATAACATGGGAATTCCTATACATGCAAGCAAATAACATGGGAATTCCTATACACGCAAGCAAATAACATGGGAATTCCTATACATGCAAGCAAATAACAAGGGAATTCCTATACACGCAAGCAAATAACTTGGGAATTCCTATACATGCAAGCAAATAACAAGGGAATTCCTATACACGCAAGCAAATAACATGGGAATTCCTATACACGCAAGCAAATAATATAGGAATTCCTATACATGCAAGCAAATAACATGGGAATTCCTATACACGCAAGCAAATAACAAGGGAATTCCTATACATGCAAGCAAATAACATGGGAATTCCTATACACGCAAGCAAATAACATGGGAATTCCTATACATGCAAGCAAATAACATGGGAATTCCTATACACGCAAGCAAATAACATGGGAATTCCTATACATGCAAGCAAATAACAAGGGAATACCTATACCTGCAAGCAAATAACATGGGAATTCCTATACACGCAAGCAAATAACATAACCATTTCTTTTATTCAAATCCCAACCACAAATCAAGTTATCGTATATTGAACAACCTCTGATTGGCTCATAAAAAATGCCCACGTCCAACGATACATTCATTGTGCAATTCTTATCAAAAACAAAAACCAACTTTCTCTAATCGACTGACACACAAAAAATCGATTCCTCTCGGCAAAGGTGTAATGACCTGTTTACCTACCAGAAAAACCTGTTTGGTATGGTATTTGCTATACGTCTGGTAGAAATGGAATCTCTTACCCTACTCTCAGCAACATTTGAGGGTCCACACTCCCTAACCGTAGTTAAATTTTAAGAACAGGCTATGCCAACTTATGGATGCAGCTAAGTGTGCTGTAAAGCAGCATGGTCGCTGGGTTGAATACATTATTTTTCTTCTTCTCGACCATTTGCGAAATATTTTTCTATGTTGGATTTTTTTTTTCGTTGGACGTTCATCAGTAGATAGCAGAAAAAACCGAAAGCATTCGAAAATATCCAAATATCGTTTTAGATATTTATATTTACGGTTGGATATCGATATTTGGTTCGATATATCGTTATATCTATATTGATATCGAATATCGCCCAACCGTAGTTTACATCGTAATCATTTTTTTTTTATTTTTGTTATTTGTCAGTTAGTTTATAAAGCCTTTATACTAAAATTTGTTTTGCATACAACACACTTTTATTTTGGATTGGTGCGCTGAATTTAGGATTCTTTGTCCAAGAGGGCGAAGGTTCAAATCCTATTTCTACCAATTATTTGGTTTGGACGAGGGTCAGTGGTGTGACTCTGTAAGCTCAGCCAGAGTCAACCCAGCTCTAAATGGGTACCTGGAGAAATCTGGGGAAGGTAAATAGGAAGTGTGTGCGTAAGTACAGGATGGTTGGCCCCCAATCCCCCTTTGCACTTTCTGGCTGAAGGGCCAAGAAACGGAGATCAGCACCGCCGGTAGAGACTGCAAAGTCCAATGCTGTATTATTTATCTTTTACACTTTTTTGTACTTTGAAGAGGGAATTGGTCTGGAATTTTTTGTGTTGAAATCATTTTTGTGACAAATTTTCTCAAAATAAAAAACAATGTTTGAAATAAGAGTTTAATTTAAACCACTTAAAGCTAATTCAATTTAGTTTATGGGGATAGGGTCAATGGACTTAGAACTAAGGTCCTAGAATATAGGGAGAGGGCTCATTCCCTTTTTTGGAGGGCACTAGCCCCCCGTCCTATGCCTCAATTTCCCCAAAGTAGTCCCATCGAAGTTTTGAGGTAGCCATTTTGTATAGGATTAACAAAAAGTTTATTTCGTATTATACCGTATAATTTACTGATACCTCAGTAGGGAGGCCTCAGAAGGCACAGGACAAACACCATGCTGCCATCTATAATTAAGTCTAACGCTGACAGGTTATAATTTATTCAAGGGTTATTGATTCACAAACGGGTCAATGACACCATTTTCAAGGTCGATTTATTTGTTGTTTCTAAGTGTATTGACTCCGGGACGAAGTTTGCACGTGCCCATTTAATTCTAACGGGGCAATGTATTGATCCACTAGAGGGAAAGTAGTTTTCTGAGAAATTGATTACATAATCTGACGGAGAATTATTGATTCTAACGGGAACAGGATCACGTGTCTCTTTCTAAGCCAATTAGGAAAGTTACGTAAGGTTTCCCATTACATCACAATTCGCCCTTGAGATTTTGTATATAACGGACATGCGTTGTGGTTAAATTATCATACAGTTTTAAGACACCATGGATAAAGCATTGAATATTGATGAGTTGGAAACTTTATCTACAATGATTAATAATGTGAGTTCTGTTTAGTAAATTCTCTTAGTTTATTCCCAAATAAAAGTTAGTTTATTCATTTTACAGTCTCCCTCCAGTAAATTCAAATTCAGGGTATACCCCCCCCCCCTCAATACAAATCTCCACTATGTGATTTTTTATAGTCGATAGAAAGCGTAAAATACACTCTTTTTTACCATGTATCCCCCCCTCCTCCCTGTTTACGACTTTAATTCTTTCATTGGAAATAATTCTGTATGTGATAAATTTATTCTTTCTGTATCCTACCTAAAAGTGACAGCCAACTTCTGTCAGCCCTTAGCTATTAACATACTGATTCCATTTAAGCCGCTAACCTGACAAGAACATTTCCGCAAAGATTTAAATAGGGATAATTATTGACACCCGTCAAGTGCATCCTGCTTGTTAATTCTCATATGAATATTATTGACAAGGAAAGCTTATCTACAATGATTAATAATGTGAGTTCTGTTTAGTAAATTTTCTTAGTTTATTTCCAAATAGAATCATTTTACATGGTTCCCCTCCAAACATACTCAAATTCAGGGTATACCCCCCCCCCAACAAAAAAAACTTTATACATTGATTGAAAATATACTCTTTTTTCCATTACGTAAACCCCATCCTCCCTCTTCCCCCCTCCCACCATTCATCACCATTTAATTCTTTCAATTGAAGTTATTGCTCAAAATTGTCTTTTCTCCTTGATGTGTTTAAAATTATCAAAATGAATTGACTCTCTTTTGCGGTATAGACAAAGCTGTGTGTGAATCTCCAACAAGAGGGGAGATTTCGTAAACATCATTCGCGCGGAAAGAGATTGCTGTTAATTAAGCATGTGAGGATTCAATGCTTTGCATATTTCAATGATATCTGAAAGAGGGGAACGAATTGTCTGCAAAATTAAAAGAGATTGTTTTAGGACACGGAAATTATGTAAAAGGCGGGGGGTTGGTGCTAACATCCCTTTAGAGTGCATATTATTCCTTTTTTCTAGCTTTCTTTCGATAAAGTGTCTTTTATATTTTCGGGGGGAGAGGGGGTGAAAACTATGGTTTCTAACTTTGATAGTATTAGGCTAGAAAGCAAAGTCCTTAGGAGTTGCATGAAGACTATATTATGCGTAAATTAGCTAGCATTTTTAACCTATCATTGCAAATTTTAGGCCTGTAAGCTGCTGGGTTAACGATCTTTTTTATCTAATTTAAAGCCATTATCTAAATACCCTCTGTTTCTTGAGCTTATAACATTTCGAAAGTTATGCTATGGGTTTTTACTTTTTGCTTTACTGAAAAGGTAGAGGGGCTTCTTTGAGGTAAATGTTTTCTAGACAAAATTATGCCTGACAATAAATTCTGGTTAGGAGTGGGGGTACTAATTTATCTTCTGTAAAAAGGGGAATCGTTTTTCCATACTAAATTTTTTCTTATTTTAAGGACAATTTTGAAGAATGTCACCCACCAAGCAAGAGGGCTAGGGTAAATGAAGTGACTCCTGTAGGAGTATCACGGCCTTTCGTAATAAGGTATGCTGGGTTGTCCAGGGGCGCACTACACTAAGCCTCCACGTCATCTATATAATCCGTAATAGCTGAACCATCCAGGGCCACGCTTTACCAGCCCCCTGTGTCCTCCATGCAGGCAGCAATACAGTCTGCTCAAAAATCGAAAAGAGAATTAGCGGTTGCTCACAGGATGATGAACCCCGCTGGCTCATCTGTACAAGCCAGTGACATCACCACCGGCACCACATCTATGCAAACCACTGATACTGCTGCCCCAATTACACAAGAGGGTGATGACACCGCCCTGTCCATCCTACAACACGCGCTACCAGGACCATCTGGCGCACAAGTCCAGCCGGAATATGGAAATGTAAGCATTTTTACCTCTACTTTCTATCTGGTTATAGAAATATCTACCTATTTCTTCCAATTTCTTAGGCCTTTCATTTCACCATTTTTCAACACAGTAAAAGCGTGTCGGAGATATTAAAAAGAAAAATAGCGTTCTCCTTTTGAATCATATCAAATACATGTATTCAGCCTGCTGAATTAGGTTAGCGAAGCCAAAAAAGGCACTATATTCCGGTCATAATTTCCTATAGTAAGTAGCGAAATCTTTGCGATATAAACTACTTTATTAACGAATGCTTAATCTTGCTTCTACAAATATCATTAAAACAACTTTCTATCGGAATGAGTTGTGTATCATGAGAGTATATGGCCTGAAAGGGATAGGCTATCGATTTCAAATCAAGTAAAGACCCCGGTTTTTTCCAAAGCAGATATGAACTATTAATATGAAATGTTTTTTGAGGGGATTGTTTGAACAAAATCAAAACTTACTATGTCATCTTTTAGATTGTAAATATCTTATATTAAGTTGGAAATTTGAACTTTCAGAATATATAGAGTAGGGAACAGTGAATTAACCAAATGCTACTATATGCATACTGCTACTACTACTAAGCGCGTTTTAAATAATACGTAAATAATAATCCAATTTTAAAAATAGGGTGATTTAGACACTTTGAAAATAAGCTGTTTTCTTTTATGGGTTACATTGGTTCCATATTCACCATCTCCCCCCTGCTCGTCAGTTGGAGAAGAAGACGCGCCTGTGGAGTTCATTTGCAACAATTCACCATGGAATGGTATCGTTAACGAAATACCATTTAATATTGACGCTGATTTTTTAACTAATTATTTTAATGTAGATAGTAGCACAGTTGAGCAGGGAGACTCACCTTTGCTAAGTCCGAATACTTTGCAGCTTTTAGACGATTTTACCCGGGAATTAACAGGGAACCCTCCCCCCACTTATTACATGAACACACTTCAAACTAATGAAATGGTTTCGAACAACCCTATTATTGAACAATATGGGGGAGGAGGTGGTGATAATATACAAGAAGGGGAGGAGGATGAAATAGCTTCGAACAACCCTATTGATGAAAATTGTGGGGGAGGGGTGGTGATAATATAAAAGAGGGGGAGGAGGGTGACATTACCCAATTTATGACATTTCCTGACTTTCAGCTGTCAAATTCAATATTCAATACAATAGTGGTCTACACTGCGACTTTTGGGGATCCTTTTAATTCGCTTATGGGGGGTAATTTTGTATTTGACCCTATAGAAATTGTCCATATATATGTAGATAGAATTTGTGCACTCTTAGAAAACCAGATTCAGTTGTGGGGGGGGGGGTAGGGATTCAATTAAGGTTTCAATTGTTTTAAGGGTATTCTATTTAA
Source organism: Artemia sinica (assembly GCA_027921565.1). Lineage (NCBI taxonomy): Eukaryota > Metazoa > Arthropoda > Branchiopoda > Anostraca > Artemiidae > Artemia > Artemia sinica. The sequence goes on from JAPEVW010000728.1 coordinate 33,979, forward strand.
ATGAGGGTAAAATCGAAGTTTATGATCATTATATACATACTGAGATGCAAGTGATCTATCCGCATTTAGAAAATTATGAAACAGTTTTTATGGATTGGATAGACCACATTATTACGCATCTCGAAAATTATAACGAAAATAGGAGTGGATATGTAGTTTTATTTATTGAAAATTTAAGTGTTAATATTTGAAAATTTAAAAAAGATTTTATTTTAAGGGGGGCAGGTGGGGCGTCTGAAGGGTCAAAAGTTTTAAAATATAATCCAGATTTAGAGGGTTGCAAAGGCGTTCAACGAATCTGTTTTGAAACAGGTCAAAAATGTTTCATGTACGCTTTCCAGATATCAGCTTTCCAACCTCTATTATGTGAAGCCACAAAGAAAAATTTAGAATACTGGGCTGTACATGGGAAGTTGGGGTCCGATTTTCCCATTGTAGATTTTTCATGTTTAGAGGGGAAATACCCAGTAACGCTAAGATCCATTGATATTTTTGAAAGGGCCAATGCCCATTTAAATATCGGCGTTACTGTGGTTCAATATGAAACTGAATTTGAGTATGGGTTTGTTCTAATTAGAAGGGGGTGTTGTTCCCAGTAAGGGGCCCGTCAATTGAAGTGGTGAAGAAATGGGTTTGGTTGTTGTACACACCACCTAGAGAACCGAATGCAATTGGTCATTTCAACCCAATTACAGACATCAGTAGAGTTCTGGGAGAGGGTAAGAATAAGGGGACACGTTTCTACTGTCCAACATGCCTGTCTCGATTTCATAGCGATTTAAAGTTACAAAATCATATGAAGCATTGTAGACGGCATGGCTACCAGTCAGTGGAAACGGTTTCAGGTGATAGGGCCATTTTAAGCTTTAAAAAATTTTCAAAATACCCTCCTCCGAAGCAATAAAATTTCTTGGATTGTGAAGCGAAGCTAGTGGAAGTGAACGATCCTCGATTTCCGAATAGAATCAAAGAACATCGAGCCATTGCAGTTTCCTACGTCCACGCACAAAGAGACAGTTCTAACACTATGCAGTTGTTAGAATTAGTCGAAACGTTGGATGAGGGTGAGTGCATTGTCAAGGCACTGACCAAATTAATTGGCACCGCAATTGGCGCTATTTCTCGTTTGAGAAATACCCATTATCCAATGTTGTTGTCTGCAGAGGATCATCTCGCGATTAAAAATCAAAAAATGTATTGGGTTTGTAAGGGGGAGTTTGAAGAGGGGGCTAAGTGGAAAGGGACTAGGGGGAAAAGAGGGGAGAAGGGGAAAGTCAGAGATCATGATCACTTGTGGCAGGAAATATCATCAGGGGTATTAATTTTAGAGGGGTAGCACATCAATCGTGCAATGTGAATGTAAGTCAGCAGTTTTTTATACCGGTTTTCATTCAAAATTCAAATTATGATTTAAAATTTATTTTACCGGCTTTGGCACGTATGCACAGGGAGGGAGGGGGAGTAGATAGTCCATGGGTAAACAATTCATTTACCTATAATATTATCCCCAAATCAGCAGAGAAGCTAGTGCTTCTCGAGTTGAAATGGCAGGTAGTGAATAACGGGCATACGTGCCTGAATAAAATCAGGTTTTTAGATTCTTTTAGTTTTCTCCGCAAGGCATTGAGTCAATTCATTCAAGTGCAGAAAAGCGACAATTTTGATAGTTTTCGTTTTCTTAAACAGCACTTTCCAGACAGTGAAATGTACGACCTATTGACCTGTAAAGGTGTATATGCATACGACTATTACTGTTTTGGAGCTGGCTTAAGCGAGGAGAAACTACCTCCAATTGAAGCTTTCTTTAATTCACTCACCAACAGTGAATGCACTGCCGAGGAACACGAATTTTCCAAGAGGGTCTGGGCTAAGGTAATTGTAAAAATGGGTGGGATTATTATAAACTGTACTTGGCCAGTGACGTTTTAACTGTGTTAGATATTGTCTGTAAAAACACAGACCAAATCTATTCAGAGTTTGGACTAGAAATAGGATATTATTTTTCCACACCACATTTGGTGATGGACTTGATTTTAAAAATTAGTAGGGAAGAAATAGGGTTGATCACTGATGTAGATCAACACCATTTTGTAGAAAGGTCAATGAGGGGTGGGTATGTTTTTCATGGAGATCGCGTTTTGACAACAGATCCAAGCGGGCAAGACACTGGTGTAAAGTCAAATACGGTTTTCCTTGACATGAACTCATTGTATCCCTTGGCAATGTCTCACTACTCTTTTCCGTGTAGGAACTATAAATGGCTTGAGAATCCTTGTGAGTTCCCCGACATTAACACCGTCGAGGACAATGGGCCACAAAGATGGTTCTTTGAAATTGACGGTCACATTCCATTGGCGCTTCATGATTCAGTCAAAGATTTTGTTTTTCCGTGTATCAATCGACCAGTGACCAAGGACTCACTGAGCCCATACAATCGATCATTGGTTGAGGATATGGGGATGTACTGGACCCCGTCCAATCAGAAACTGATTGCGGATCTGGACCCTAAGGAGAATATCGTTGTTCACCATGTGCTTTTGCATTGGATGGTGAACAATGGTTTCAAGATCACAAAAATACATAGGGTCCTGCAATTCAGTCAATAACCATATTTGAAGACGTTTATCGACACCTTTGTCGATAAACGCTCTCGGACAAACAGTAAAGTAGAAAAGGAAATGTACAAGTTCATTTTAAATTCAGCCTTTGGCAAAATGTGTGAAAGCGTACGGTACAAATCTCGTTGTGACGTCGTGACTGACCCTCAAGAATGTGCACGAATTATTGCAGACCCCAATTTTACATCGTTCACGAGCATAGAGACAAGCATGGTTCTTCTACACAGGAAAAAGAGAAATGTAGTACTGAACAAGAATATAGGAGGAAATAGTTCAGTACTTGAAATTGCCAAAAAGCTCATGTTGTCATTTTTTACAATGTGTGCAAGGTACAATGGCCAAGGGAGGGGGAGGTTCAAGTTTACTATGGAGATACAGATTCTCTGCTGTTAAAAGTAAAAACTGGGGATTATTGGGAGATTTAGAAAATGGGGAACATATCAGCTCACGGATGGATTTCACCAACTGGAATCCGTCCCTCTACCCCGAATTGGTGAAACGTCAGGCCCCAAATCAGCTACTCATGTTAAAATCAGAGACGGGGAGTGATTTGATATCCAATGGGGTTTTCCCAGGTCCTAAAGTTTATTGCGTTGAAACTCATAATAAAGATGTAAAACAGGCGTGTAAAGGGGTGCCTACACATTTTATAAGGAACAATTTCAACATGAGTTTCTACAGAAACTTTGTAGAGAGTAGCCTAGTGCCGAGAGCACAAGTACTTGAAATTCGCTCTCTGCAATATAAAAATTATACTGTTAGAGTTGAAAATAATGCAATGTCGTGTATATCCGACAAAGTCTTTGTGCTCGAGAATGGTGTAAATGTACTCCCCCACGACCACTATCAAATTTCAGACCGGGTTGAATGTGTAGACTATCACAACCAACTTGGTCTGGATAAATTAAATTAACCTAACCTAAACCTAACCTCATCTGATAACAATCCAACCTAACCTTTCATGAATTAACTTAAATGCTCCAACCTAACCCAACCTTTCATGAATTAACTTAAATGCTCAAACCTAAGCTAACCTGCTACAGCAGTGATGGCGACTATTGTATACAGTTTTTCCATAGCGACCCCGGGGAGGTGGGGGATCCCACCCGCGGCCGGCCTTCGGCCCGTGGCTCCTGGGGGGTGGGGGGTCCCGCCCGCGGCCGGCCTTCGGCCTGCGTCTCCCCGGAGGGTGGGGAGTGTCCTTTTAAATTCATAGTGTTCAACTGTGCTATTCATGTTCGTGTTTTTTTGTGTCAATATATTATTGTACAAATAGTGCTATTGTACAAAAATGTGTGTGTACAAATAGTGTTGGTGTTCTTGCTGAACAAAAAGTGTTTTTTTTACAATAAATGTTGTTGTTGTACATATAGTGTTGTTCTTGTTGAACAGAAAAGTGTTTTTACGATAATAAACATTGTTTTTGTTGAACAAAAAAGTGAAAAATGTTGTTGATAATAAATGTTGTTCTTCTTGAACAGAAAAGTGTTATTATATTAATAAATGGTGTTCTTGTTGAACAGAAAAGTGTTTTTATGATAATAAATGTTGTTCTTGTTGAAAAAAAGTGAAAAAATGTAGTACAAAAAGAGTTGTTGTTCTTGTTGAACAAGTGTTTTTTTTCAATAAATGTTGTTCTTGTTGAACAGAAAAGTGTTTTTATGTTAATAAATGAATGAAATATTGTTTTTGTTGTTCTTGTTAACGTACTAGATAGATCTTTGGGAAAATTGGTATTACTACTTATTCATTGGACAAGTATGGTTTACAGTTAGTTGTAGTCCGACTGTTTTCAACAGCAACAGCAGTATGTCTCAATTTAAAACACCATTCAGGTCGTTTCTGTGTGGCCCATCAATGTCTGGGAAAACGACACTTTTAGCTAAAATAATTCAAAATTGTAATAAAATGTTTTAGTAAAAACCAAAGAAAATTTATTATTGCTGCTATAGTATTTGTCAGGAATCCTACGATCAAATAAAAGCTATTGCCACATCCATACAAATACAATTCATACGGGGACTTGATGTTTTCAATAGCATTGAACCAAACTCGTGGCTGATTATTGATGATTTGGCTGAATCAATTGAACAGTTCTCACAGGAAATGCTACAGCTGTTTACCGTTCGCTTTCATCATGAACACACCTCCATAACCCTAGTTCTGCACAATCTGTTTCATCAGAGCAAATATATGAGAACCCTTGCTTTGAATTGCACCATCTATATTATCTACCGAGTTGTTCGTGATTCTAGCTCGCTAACAACTCTCAATAAGCAAATATATCCAGGTGCCCCCAAATTTCTGCTGTCAGCGTACACTCAGGCGACAAATAAGCCCTATGGGTACATTCTGCTAGATCTTAATCAGAGCACACCCGAGGATCTACGTGTAGTCACAGATATTTTCGACAAAGAAATTACTGTATATCTTCCGGTGAACAGTAGAAAAAGCTATTAGTTGTCATCATGACACTGAAGAAACTACAAGAACAAGGGCATTTATTTTCCGTTTTAGGCACTTCAAAACCTCCACTCAGGAAGGCCATACTCAAACATGGTGTTGACAGTGATTTCATTAATCTAATATCTGAACTTTGTTTAAATTTAACTGAGGGCAATGTACACTTGCAAGAAGGTGTTAGACAACAGACAAAGCAACTTCGTTCCACTGTACGTGCCTTGGCTTGCAAAAACAAGGGAAATTTTTTTAAGAGAAAACGTCTCCTTCAAGCGGGCGGTAGCTTTTTTTACACTTTTACTGCCAATAATTGCAGGACTTGTAATCAGTTTTCTCTAGAGGATGGCTAAACCCTATAAATTGACGCCATTTGAACTTGTCCTCTCGCCTGTGGAACATTTTGAAGACAATCTAAGCAAATTCATTAATGATGAAAATATTGCCGATGACAAAAAGCTAATTTTACTTCAAGATGCATTGCGACGTGTGGACAAACATAGACCTTATCGTGAGAGACCCGACGTCATCACAGATCCACCTAAACAGGAAACATCTCCTCAAGATTCAGCAGTGCAATCAAAGGAGAAGGGATTGAATTCCATAGTGTCAACAATTGGAAACCTATTGCCAGTGACCTATCGAGAACAAAGTAAAAGAGTATTAACATATCTCATGTTGGAAAGTGGTGGTGATCAAGTTCAAGTCGATAGCATAGGAAAACGAATTTTAATTCAGGAAAAAAGTTATAATCTAGTTGATTTGATTTGTGAAATGGTGACGAATCGTAAAGGTCTTTTATCATTTGACAATAATCTATATACCTTTCTAAATGCATCAAACTTCCCCAAAAATCTTATTGGCAATAAGCAAATTCTAAAGAAACTAATAGAATATAGGCCTCCAACAACACCACCACCAGTTAAAAAAGAAGATTCAATATTGGAAAATACTAGCAGCAGCAGCAGCAGCAGCAATGATTTAATAACACATGTGGCTGCTAGTCAAAAGCAAAGACGGATTTAATCACCCTCCAGTGTGCAAAAGGGGAGTGGACATTACACTACGTGTTTGCATTCAAAATGGTTGAAGTTCTGAAGCATGTCTATGAAAATATTGGTGAAGCGGGAAGTCTAAGTTCACCCACAACGCTTTCTAAAGTTGCCTCTAACATAGATGGCAGCACATTAAACAAACCAAAAGAGTATCTAGAAAATGAACCGAGTTACACACTTCGTCGGAATCGCAGGCTTCGTGGCAAACAATATCGACAAACTAAACCTTTTTCCCTCTGCATATAATGCAAACTGATCTTTTAACTTTAGACGCGATTCAACGGCGTCACAATGCACCCTATAAATATATTCTAGTGGCAATCAGTGTCTTTAGTCGCTATGCCTATGCCATTCCATTGCAATCAAAGAGAGGTAATGAAGTTGCTCATGCTTTAGAAAGTATTCTTAAACAGGATTGCTATAGAAAAATTCAATCGAATCGCGGTAGTGAATTTTTTAATCCTCATGTGCAAAAGGTTCTATTGAAATATAATACAAGACTCTATCATAGTCACAGCCCGATAAAGGCTACATTGGCTGAACGATTGATAAGAACGATTCGTCTATTAATTTCAAGATATTGTACGCTGAAAAATACTGCTGCTTTTATTCATGATTTAGATAAAATCATGCAAATATACAACCATCGACCACATCGATCCCTGTCCAACTCAAGCCCTCGGGACGTTCATTGCAGTGAAAATAAATTTGATGCTTTTCTAAAGCAATATTCCAATGGTAATGAGAAGAAAAAGAAGAAATTCAATGTTGGTGATACTGTTCGAATTAATAGAACCACCAATATTTTTGAAAAGGGCAATTATTTATGGGGCACTGAAGTTTTTAAAGTGTCCAAAATCCTAGACACTACACCCACGACATATCGACTGCGAGACACCAAAGATGATGTGGTTCTCGGCGGTTTTTATGAATATGAACTACAAAAATTTAGAAATACTAGTGAAATTTATCAAATTGAAAAGATATTAAAGAGTCGTACTCGTAGGGGCAAGAGACAGTTGCTTGTTCGCTGGCTAGGATACAACTCTGATTTTGATTCTTGGGTCGGTTTTGAAGTTATTAACAATGCCCAATGATTTCTATGTGACTTTCATGTCCAATGTTTCTGATCCTCTCTACAATGACTTGAATAGAACAAGTGATTTTTGGACGAAACTCTCCCCCACCATCAAATTTGACGATGGAAAGTATGAAGTGACTCTTGTCGACTGTATTCTCAAAAATACATATGACATCCTCAGAAAAGATTGTAAATATGAAATAAAAATTAGACCCTATGATTGGCCGCCACTCTCAGGTGATCAAGAACAAATTCAAAAGATAAATTGGATGAATTATCCGTATATTGAATTACCCTATGAAGAACTCACCTATATGAGTGGTTTATGTCGTTCTATTAATAAAAGAATTTCCGCTCGTAAAAAAGGAGCTTTTATTTTCAACTATTCAAAGGAGGAGGGCAAGATCTACATTAGTTCACCTATTGCTGATGAAAAGGTTATTCTCAATGATAATCTAAAAGATGTACTTGGCTTTAAGCTCAATATAATCAACGGTAAAACTGCTGGAAACACTAATTTCATTTTTGCTGACTACCCGCCTGCCTTCTCCACAGACACTTGTATATTTCTCTACGCTTCATTTGTGGAAACATCCCGGGTTGGCAATAGCAAAGTTCCCCTCCTACGAGTTCTTGAACGAAAAACCAATCAAGAACATATTCACCACTACAATATAAAGCATCTTCAGTATATCCCTGTAAACACTTCTTATTTGGAACTCTGTCAGTTAACACTAAGAACTGAATTATGTGATCCCCTAGCAATATCAAAAGGTTTGGCTGTGATTACATGCCATTTTCGTCCCATCGTTCAACAACAACAAGATGTCTAATGGAAAAGTGGTATTCATTTGTCCTGGTATTGACTGCTATGTTAATACTCTTGGCCCAAGACAACAGGGCAACAGGGCAGGGCAATGTCTGGCTACGGTCTTCGCAGTTGGTTTGCTAAGCTGTTTCGCTCTGCAGTACCTCTGGCTAGAAAATATATTGTACCGACTGCAACAGATTTTGCATCCTCTACACTATAAGATTGAAGCTCTGGCAAGGATTTTAAAAAAAGTGCTTCGGAAAATCTTAGGTCCAGTGCGCGAACCCTTGGCGAGATATTAAAACAAAACGGAAAAGGTTTAAAAAGGTCGAGAAACAGTGCACCACTCATCAGTCTCTACTCAGGTCAAAACTATAAGACATCACCCCTGTCAAAGAAAAGAAGGAAAATGCCGACACGCACCGTAAACAAAAGAAGAAGTCCCAGGAAGAGAATTGTTACATCGAAACTAGATTTCTTTTCCTAAGATGTCATATCTACCGCATAAGGAATCTCAACCTTCAATCACCTCCTCATTGAATCTATTCAATGCAGAAAAAATGTTGATATGAGTGTAAAACATGGATACTATGAACAGTTTTATCCTCAACAACCCCTCTCCGATAATATCCACTTTCAAATTTATTCCAATGAAGACTACTTTATGGACATGTCTTCGACATTTATAGATTTACGAATGAAAGTCCGGAAATTCGATAATACATTGCCAATTCTTGCCGATGGAATATCCTATGAAAATTGTATATTACATAATTTATTTCGTCAAATCAGTGTCTACATCAATGGCACACTGGTGAGCACAAGCAACAATCAATCAGACAACAGGGCAACAGGGCAGGGCAATGTCTGGCTACGGTCTTCGCAGTTGGTTTGCTAAGCTGTTTCGCTCTGCAGTACCTCTGGCTAGAAATATATTGTACCGACTGCAACAGATTTTGCATCCTCTACACTATAAGATTGAAGCTCTGGCAAGGATTTTAAAAAAAGTGCTTCGGAAAATCTTAGGTCCAGTGCGCGAACCCTTGGCGAGATATTAAAACAAAACGGAAAAGGTTTAAAAAGGTCGAGAAACAGTGCACCACTCATCAGTCTCTACTCAGGTCAAAACTATAAGACATCACCCCTGTCAAAGAAAAGAAGGAAAATGCCGACAGGCACCGTAAACAAAAGAAGAAGTCCCAGGAAGAGAATTGTTACATCGAAACTAGATTTCTTTTCCTAAGATGTCATATCTACCGCATAAGGAATCTCAACCTTCAATCACCTCCTCATTGAATCTATTCAATGCAGAAAAAATGTTGATATGAGTGTAAAACATGGATACTATGAACAGTTTTATCCTCAACAACCCCTCTCCGATAATATCCACTTTCAAATTTATTCCAATGAAGACTACTTTATGGACATGTCTTCGACATTTATAGATTTACGAATGAAAGTCCGGAAATTCGATAATACATTGCCAATTCTTGCCGATGGAATATCCTATGAAAATTGTATATTACATAATTTATTTCGTCAAATCAGTGTCTACATCAATGGCACACTGGTGAGCACAAGCAACAATCTCTCAAATTATACAAGCTATATGCAATTCATGCTGATGACACCCAAGTCATACAAGGAATTGAGAAGCACCTCCAATGGATATGAATATATTGCTAACACTGATAGTACAGATGCACTTAAAAATGCCACAACTAGTGAATTAAATCTAGTTGGAAAAATATATCATGAAATATTTAACATACCCCAATGGCTACCACCCAATATTAAAGTGGATATAAAATTGACGCTTGCACCATCCAATTTCAAATTAAGAAAAGAACTTGCTGCCAATCCTGATGTAACTCACTCTCTCGCCTCGGCAATACTACATGTACGCAAACAACAGGTTATGAGTTCTGTTTCTTTGGCAGTGGAAAAACTGAGAGACAGTGGAAATAATATTAAACTACTTGTTCCTCATACAATCACCAATCAACGTCATATTGCCACGGGGTCACGCACCTTCACCGACTCATCCTTTATCAATGGCGAAATTCCATCAAAACTGGCCCTGTCATTTGTAAAAAGCGCTAGTGCAATAGGATCGTGGACTGGATGCCCACATAAATTTGTAATGTTTGGGTTTCCATCTCTTGTCTGCAAAGTAAATGGAATCCCACTCTACAATCTATCTTTTGATAAATCCTATAGAACATTGTACGAGTTGACCATGCAAACCCTAGATCATGATCCACAGCTATTTGAAATGGTAAAACGGAAGAAATGTTTGCTAAAACACATGGTATCATTGTATTGGGTTTGTCTGGCACCCAGGATATGAGTATAGTGCGTACAGGGAGTGTGCGTTTAGAGTGTACATTTGCCGACCCGTTAGCTGAGAGTATTGCACTAATCTCGCTAAATCAATATGAAACCTATAGGGAAATCACTCCCGAAGGCAGTGTTCTATTAGACTTGGCACCATGAACGCCAGTCAAATAATCAATGTATTTAATATGGACCCCTACATGTCCAAATACAGATCCTATTGTCTGCCCTCGGACTTTCTTGGAAAAATTAAAAGTGTCAACAATACCCTAATTATTGTTAATAGCAGTCCATCGACTGTGCAGACGGGTCATTGGTTGTGCATCTTTCAAACAATGAAGACGATTGAATTTTTTGATCCTCTTGGCCTATTCTATACATTCTATACTCCCCACATCAGCAACTATATTGAGAACAGTGGGAAAACTATTATTCAAAATCATAAGAGAGTGCAGGATCTGACGACTAAAAGCTGTGGCTTCCATGCACTACTATATTTTGTGTTCCGATGTCGCGGCTATACTTACAAGCAGTTTCTAAACATTTATGTAGACAATCCACGTCTGAAGGACTTTATGGTGGAAAATATCCTCTCAGACCTGTATAATATTGATTTTAGTGCCCTACGAGTAAAGTGCTTAAAAAATGTGTGTGAATTTGTTTATTAATAAATGAAAAATGTATATACAACAATGTCTTTATTCTTCACTTTAGATTTCTTCTTCTTCGGTGTATAGGCAACTGTCGTGAACCACTAATGCTGGTAAATCATTTGGATTCACTGTATATTGATCTTGATTGGCTGCAAGTCAGGGTCACATTTTCTACAGTATAATGTAACTTCACTCTTGTCATATCTCTTTGTATAGTCAATGATACTATTTGCATTCATATTATGAAATTCACGAGTTTCAATCCGTCTATTTGAAGCAATATCACATACAGTGTTTTCAAATGGTGAATCACATTCGGTAACTGCCAAATAAAAATCACTAGGTTTATAGTCATAATAGGCAGTGTCGTCACAAAGATGACGTAGAAACCAAATTGTCTTGTTACCCCAACAGTTGAATCGTAGACCAGATTCTTCCTCCTAGAATAATTTAAATCCACTACGATACCAATCTCGTAGAAATAAACTAAAATCACGTTTGGGATTCTATCCAATCATACCGGGGTAAGTATTCTCCCGCTGATCACATTTGTCATAGTGACAATTGGAGCACAGATGTCCTCTAGGGTGACAGTCACAAATATCTTCAAGACATGAATTACACCCTTTAATTTGTACTGCATAGCCTCTATGTAATTTACAAGGATTAAATAATTTGCACTTTTCATTATAGTCATCAGTAATTGTACAATTCTCACATGATGTCCAACTGCCAAGAGTGTACATGCATAGTGGACATGTATAGAGGATTTTTTTGGTTTCCAATGTCAACCCTCTCACAGCTAAAACGAAACTGATCCTCGTTCAAGAAATTCAGAGGGAGGAATGGGAGAGGAGTAACTCTGTGAAGTCACCTCTTTCGAAGGCGGAGCCATCTACATTGAATCTATGGCAATGTTTTTCAAAAGTATATCCACGATATTATTCTGCTTTGTTACAATTAATGTATCAATAAATTGAGTATAAGCATTTGAGTCACATCGACACAGTTTTCATACAAAGTCCAATGGGGAGAAAAGAAGAAGAAGAAGAAGAAGAAGAAGAGAAGAGAGAGAAGAAAGAAGAAAGAAGAAGAGAAAGAAGAAGAGAAGAGAAGAAAGAAAGAAGAAGAGAAGAGAAGAAGAAGAAGAAGAGAAGAAGAGAAGAAAGAAAGAAGAAGAAAGAGAGAAGAGAAAGAAGAAAGAAGAAGAGAGAAGAAGAAAGAAGAAGAAAGAAGAGAAGGAAGAAGAGAAGAGAGAAGAAGAGAAGAAGAAGAAGAAGAAGAGAAGAAGAAGAAGAAAGAAGAAGAAGAAAGAAAGAAGAGAAGAAGAGAGAGAAGAAGAAGAGAAGAAGAAGAAGAAAGAGAAGAGAAGAGAGAAGAAGAGAAGAAGAGAAGAAGAGAAGAAGAAGAGAGAGAAGAAGAAGAAGAAAGAAGAAGAAGAAGAGAGAAGAGAAGAAGAAGAGAAAGAGAGAGAAGAAGAAAAGAAGAAGAAGAAGAAAGAAGAAGAAGAGAGAGAAAGAAAGAGAAGAGAGAAGAAGAGAAGAGAAGAAGAAGAAGAAGAGAAGAAGAAGAAGAGAAGAAGAGAAGAGAAGAGAAGAAGAAGAAAGAAGAGAAGAAGAAGAGAGAAGAGAAGAAAGAGAAGAAGAAGAGAAGAAGAAGAAGAAGAAAGAAGAGAAGAAAGAGAAGAAGAGAAGAAAGAAAGAGAAGAAGAAGAAGAGAAGAAGAAGAAGAAAGAAGAAGAAGAGAAGAAGAGAAGAAGAAGAAAGAAGAGAAGAAGAAGAAGAAGAAGAGAGAAAGAAGAAAGAAGAGAAGAAGAAAGAAGAAGAAGAAGAAGAAGAAGAAGAGAAGAAAGAAGAAGAAGAAGAAAGAAAGAGAGAGAAAAGAAGAAGAGAGAAAGAAGAAGAAGAGAAGAAGAAGAGAAGAGAGAAGAGAGAAGAAGAAGAAGAGAAGAGAAGAAGAGAGAGAAAGAGAAGAAGAGAAGAAAGAAGAAGAAGAAAGAAGAAGAAGAAGAAAGAAGAAAGAAGAGAAGAGAAGAGAAGAAGAAGAGAAGAAGAGAAAGAAGAAGAAGAAGAAGAAGAAGAGAGAGAAGAGAAGAAGAAGAGAAGAAGAAGAAGAAGAAGAAGAGAAGAAGAGAAGAAGAAGAAGAAGAGAGAAGAAGAAGAAGAAAGAGAAGAGAAGAAGAGAAGAAGAAGAGAAGAAGAAGAAGAAGAGAAGAAGAAGAGAGAAAGAAGAAGAAGAAGAGAAGAAGAAAGAGAAAGAAGAGAAGAAAGAAGAAAGAAAGAAGAAGAAGAAGAAGAAGAAGAAGAAGAGAGAAGAAAGAAGAAGAGAAGAAGAAGAGAAGAAGAGAAGAAGAAGAAGAGAAGAGAAGAGAAGAGAAGAGAAGAAGAAGAAAGAAGAAGAGAGAGAAGAGAAGAAGAAGAGAGAAGAAGAAGAGAAGAGAAGAAGAAGAAGAGAAGAAGAAGAGAAGAAGAAGAAGAGAAGAAGAAGAAAGAAGAGAGAAGAGAAGAAGAAAGAGAGAAGAAGAAAGAAGAGAAAGAAGAAGAGAAGAGAAGAAGAGAGAAGAAGAGAAGAGAAGAGAAGAGAGAAGAGAAGAAGAGAAGAAGAAGAGAAGAGAAGAAGAGAAGAAGAGAGAAGAAAGAAGAGAAGAGAAGAGAAGAGAGAAGAGAAGAAGAAGAAGAGAAGAAGAGAAGAGAGAAGAAGAAGAAGAGAGAAGAAGAAAGAGAGAGAAGAAGAGAAGAAGAAGAGAAGAAGAAGAAGAAGAAAGAGAAGAAGAAGAGAAAGAAGAAGAGAAGAGAAGAAAGAAGAAGAAAGAAGAGAGAAGAAGAAGAGAAGAAGAGAGAAGAAGAAGAAGAAGGAAGAAGAAGAAAGAAAGAAGAAGAGAAGAAGAAAGAGAAGAAGAGAAGAGAGAAGAAAGAAGAAGAAGAGAAGAAGAAGAGAGAAGAAGAAGAAGAAGAAGAGAAGAAGAAGAGAAGAGAAGAGATCAGTTTTTCATTATATTGTCAAGTGTTCCCTGTGAGAATATCTTTCGTTGAAGGGATTTTCGAGAAAATTATCATCCAAAATCAGATGTTTTTCCATAAACACAAGATTCGATCTAATTCTCTCTTTCTCAAATTTATTCATTTTTTAATCCTATCACTTTCACTGCTGACTCTAGACCATGATTCGTTAGCCTAACATTCTAACAAAAAGAAAGGGAACATTTTCGATTTCGAAACAATTTTATTGTATAATCACAACAATAATACTACACATGTACAATTAGCGATATAGCTTATTGTCTTCGATATGCTTCACTAATGCACTTGAAGCACTTTGAAGTCTATTCACATGCGCTATATCAACTTTTGCAGCGAAGCATAATTGATCCTCCATTTTAAATTTGCTCAAGGATATCACATATCTTGTATATACTTCATCCCATTCCAGACATAGCCGTGATCCTCTCGTGATTTCCACCGCAATGTTTGTTGCTCTTGTATCATTGCTACCAACTCCACTATCAACTTCTAGTAGTGTAAACATTCCACTCATCATTATTACAAATATATCCTAATGAGTAAAGTCAAACTGTTCCACTCCTTGAATTCTATTCACACACTAATAAAAACTATAGCAAAAATCCTTTCCTTATATTCTCTGCAATCCCGTCCCGCTAATATTTCCGACTCCCTGATTGGCTTAGAAAGAGACACGTGATATTGTCCCCTCTAGTCTATCAATACATTGCCCCGTTAGAATTCAGTGGGCATGTGCAAACTTCGTTCCGGAGTCAATAAACTTAGAAACAACAAATAAATCGACCTTGAAACGGGTGTCATTGACCCGTTAGTGGATCAATAATCCTTGAGTAAATTATAACCTGTCAGCGTTAGACTCAATTATAGATGGCAGCACGGTGTTCGTCCTGTGCCTTCTGAGGCCTCCCTACTTACCTCAACCAATATATCCTCGAATGTGAGTGTTCAATCAGACCACCTTAAAACCTCAACATTGTCCATAGAATAACAAATGACCGGCTAAAAAATTATTAGTAATGAATTGTAGATGTCAGACAAAACTATAACGAAATAAAGACATTGTTAATAACATCACTTTCAAACAGTTCGTGGTAACGAACTGTAAGTAGGAGCGACCCGGCTCAATGGTAACCGAAACTCTAGAAAACGCGTTTTTGATACCAATAGATACATCAAAAGAATCAGATTTCAATGCTGATTTCAAATATATAACTTTCATCAAAAGTTACGCGCCTGAGAAAATTTGGCTGATTTTCGAACAAAGGGAGAAAGTCCCCCTAAAAGTTATAGAATCTTAATGAAAGTCACACCATCATATTCAGCGTATCAGAAAACCCTACTGTAGAGGTTTCAAGCTCCTATCTACTAAAATGTGGAATTTTGCATTTTTTGCCAGAAGAAAGATCACAGATGCGTGTTGTTTTTTTTTGTTTTGTTTTTTTTTCCAGGGGTGATCGTATCGACCCAGTGGTCCTAGAATATCGTCGGAGGACTCATTGGAACGGAAATTAAAAGTTCTAGTGCCATTTTTAAATGACCAAAAAAATGGAGGGCAACTAGGCCCCCTCCCACGCTCATTTTTTTCCCAAAGTCACCTGATCAAAATTTTGGGATAGCCATTTTGTTCGGCATGGTTGAAAATATGATAAGTATGTCCTTTAGGATGACTTAATCCCCCGAAGTCCCCTGGGGGAGGGCTGAAAGTTATGAACTTTACCCAATGTTAACATATAGTATTGGTTATTAGGAAGTATACAGACGTTTTCAGGGGGGATTTTTTCTGGTAGTAGGGGGGTGGGTGGGTCGGGGGTTATTTGGGAAGATCTTTCCATGAAGGAAGTTTTCATGGGGGAAGGGACACTGCTATGAACGGGGCGCTGGATTTCCCAGCATTATTTAAAAAAAAAGATCAGAAATTAAATATAAAAAAACATGTTTTCCAACTGAAAATAAGGAGTAAGATCAAAACTTAAAACGAACAGAAAATATTACGTACATGATCGGGTTCACCCTCTAGTCAATACCTCGCTCTTTAAGCCAAAGATTTTTAGTACTTTCATAAGAGCTATTAATTCTAAATAACGGCCTTTGTGATTAAGGGGTCATTTTTCAAGAATTGGAACAAAATTCGAACTTTAGCTTAAAGAGCGAGGTATTGACTATAGGGCGAGCCCCCTAATATACGTATTAAAATATATCAATATAGAAGTTCGTTACGTAGGTTAATTCGTAAGTTACGTATATTTATTACTAATCAAAACGTTCGTAAATAAAATTAAACAAGTTTCGAGAAAGCCATTTAACCAAAAAAGGTAAAATTAATATACAAATTTTGTTTTAATTGTTTCATGTACGGTGAGCCAAAATCAAAACCTGCATTAATTCAAAAACGTTCAAAAATAAAAAAAAAAAAAATTTTTAACTGAAAGTATGGAACGACGTTAGAACTTAAAATGAACAGAAATTATTCCGTATATGAAGGTGCTATCCCCTCCTCAACGCCTCGCTCTTTACGCTGAAGTTTGACTTTCTCACAACTCTTATTTTTTTTAAACAATAAAAAACTTTAGCGTAAAGAGCGTGGCGTTGAGAAGGGGAAGCCCCTTTCATATACGGAATAATTTATGTTCGTTTTAAGTTTTAACGTCGTTCCTTACTTTCAGTTAAAAAACACTTGTTTTTTTTTTATTTAATACATATAAGAGCAAAACAACCCCCATAGAAGAGGATATTTTGTACAAAGGATTTCAGTTGTCTAGTAAAATGTCCAAAACGGAATGCTACAAGTAACGAGACAATGCTATCAATCGCAAAAAAGACACCATATTGTTTTTCGATGCTTCAAATCTTGAAAAAGTTACCTATGTTTAGAAAAAGATGAGGCTGTTGCATCTACTGTTGAGACCATTACACAATCTTCTAAACTGCATTAAAACGAAAAAATATGATGCAATGTGTTTGCTACAATATTTTTTACCACAACTAATGAAATTTTAATATATTATTCTTATTAATAATAGATGTGTTATTCTACATAGTGAAAACTCTTGCTCTAATACTCCTCCCAACGGCTTGTTCCTTGTCGTACGCTATAAAATTATGGGAAACCCCGAAATAGTTTTAGTTTTTCGGGGTTTTATTAGTCAAGTAAACTTATTCTGTGTGTATTTAACGTGGTATTTAATAGCTAAATAAATTGGGCTCAGAAAATGGAATTTAAACTTGGCGCCTCATCAAATCAGGATCTGTAATTACAAATTATTGACCCCCCCCCCCTCTATGCATAGTCTGTTCAAAATTACAAGTTTAAATGCTTTAATCCAACTCAGATGTTTCTGAAACAAAAAACTTCGATTAAAAATTTGTTCCCTCTTTTTAGAGGAACAGTGGAATTTTAATAGTTACAAAAATACTTGAGAATAGGGAAATATTAGAATTTTCGATTAGAGTTGACAGATTCATGCGATTATTACTCATTATTTTTCGTTTCAAAATCAAAGAGGAGAAATGGCCAATCTATAACTAGTGGCCAGTATTTTGAAGATTTTGTTCACTGGATATTCATGCACTTCCAGGTGACATAAGAAGGTAATAAACTCAGAACAAATTTAAAAATTGCAACAATGCGATATATTCTTTGTGTTATGTAGGCTTAGTTATTAACGCTGTTTTATCTAATTAGACCATATATAATCGTAATTGTACCATTGCATGAAAAATTTGCAAGATCTCTTCTATCCATTATGATCATGAAAATCCGCAATGACAAAGCTAGTTAAGTTACTAAAATAATTCTTTCTCCAGTAAAAATAAATAAAAGAAAAAGGAAGATAAAGTGAATTCTTTAAAGATTAATGTTACTTTTTGCTCTTATAAGCTTGTAAGTGTGATCTGCTATGCATCTTCTATTTGAATACATAGAACATAAACAGAAATTGTCGGTAAATCTGAGCCTTGTTTTGAAATTTTTATTACCCACAAATTGATTATCAAGTTATCAAGATTTCAGGGAATGTCAGCTCTTAGAGTTAATTTGTGCAAAAACTTAGCTGCCTCGTATAGGGTTCTGAGTGTTATTAGTTTTTTATGCGTACTTTTAATGATTTTAAAATACAAGGATGATTTTTTTTTACTCATTTATACGTAGAGCGTGAAGTAGTTGCTTCAATTACTTATTAATTATTAATTAATAAGAAATTACTTATTAATTTCCCAAGCTGAAAAAGGACAGAAATTTCTGGAAATGAAAGACCTTAACAAATAGAAATTAGTCTAGGCAAATTTGAACAGGAAAAATTATCACAAATAAGAATTGAGCTACTACCCCCTACAACTCCCAAAGCTACAAGCCTCGATTTTGTTATTGTATTATGTATTACAGGGTAATCATTATAATCTACGAAAAAAAACTCATAACAGAAAAATCCAAATTGGAAATGTAAAATCCTTTTCTCCAAATATCAAACCCACCACCTTGAAACCTTCACAATGTCCATAAATAACCAACGGCAGGATAATGCTTTATTAATAAAAAATTGTAGATGTCAGACAAAACTAAAACAGAATATGGGCATTATTGTTAACAGTATTTTAAATACAAGGGCAAAACAGCCCCATAGGAGAGGATATTTTGTACAAAGGACTTAAGCTGTCTAGCAAAATATCCAAAACAGAATGCTACAAATAAAGGACACAATGCTATGAATGGCAGGAAAGACACCACATTGTTATTCTGTGCTTTAAATCTTGAAAAAGTTATCTTTGATTTGAAACAGATAGCGCTCTTGCATTTACTGTTTGGACCGTCACTGGACCATGGTCTAAATTGTGCTAAAAGGAACATGTTGGCTTCAAAATGAAAACTAAATGAAACGAATTTATTTTATGAATAGATGTGAATAGCGATTCTTTGTACAAATTGATGTATTTTTTATATATATTGATTATTTGTCTCTAATTTTCAATGCTCTGTTGTAAAACACTAAAAAGGATTAAGATCAAGAATGATTTTTTTTTTTTTTAAGGCCAACGAAAATACTAGACGAAAAAAACGAATATTTAGGTTGGGCAACCAATTAGGTAGGAAGTTAGAAGGAGACACGTTGAGCAAACTTGGAATGAAACATTTTCTGAACACTTTTTAAGTGTTCAGAAAACATTTTAAAGCCAACAAACATAATTTCAAAATCAAACCACTTGCCAATATCTGTGATTCTCAATAAGCAATAGTACGAGCCCAGTACTAAATAAGGGACTGGATTGGTGAAAATTCTTTCATTTGCTAGGTAAGTTATTGCCATTAGGTCAACTCGGGAAAAAACTGCATCCTATATTGTTCAGTGATAATCAGTGCTTTCAATTGTGGCTTTGTTTCTTTTTCTTGTTGGTTTCTGCGTTGTTTATATGAAGCTTATTTTAGTGAAACTCTAAATTCTTAAATAAAATGCATGGAACATGAATAATATTCTAATTTGTCCTAGAGCCATGTATGTGACATGCATGTGTAACATAGGTTTTAAAAGGGAATCCAGCCGAAAAAAAATTTATTTTCACTAATTCAGTCACAAATTTAAACTCATATTGTCCGTATCAGAGGTTAAAATCTATTGATGCCCAGCTGACCATGGCCCGACACACATTTTGTCCATGCCTTTTCCCTACTCTGCTCTCTTCCCTATGGCTTCCTCATAATGGGTTTAAAGTCGCCGATCACCAGTGGGGTCATGGGTTGAAGGGCGGTGGGTCGATGGGGCCATGGGCTAGATTTTTAGCTCTAATCATAGTGCCTTAAATCTCCTTCATGATTTTAGTCTTAGCAAGCTGCAGCACGCTCACCTTTTTACTACTAGATTTTGTTGGGGAAAATGGACTATTTGAATATCGTGGAAACATTTCCCCTTGCACAGCGTGGTTTATTCTCCCCTCCCCCTGAAGACACATTTTTCTAATCTTTTGACCATT
>JAPEVW010000729.1:0-53969 GCA_027921565.1 Artemia sinica
ATGGAGATATTTTCTTACAAAATCGCTAATTATACCCCAACAAAATATAATATATCTGAAGCTTGCCGTTTGTACAGCAATAAGTTTGCTTTAACATTGATCTAGTTGCCAAAGCATAGGAATTATAGAAGGGGGGCAACCATGAGGTCGCATTATATAAACATAACCTAAACCAAAATACCACTAAAATATTAAATTAAACTATAGCTATAATGTTTAATAAACTATAGCTATTAAGTTAACACTATAACTATAGCTAATTTCTTTCCCTACACCTTAAGCAAGAATTCTTACCCAACAAAAATCTAAACAAAGTTAAGAATTCTTAACCAACAAGAAAACCCATCCGGCACTATGACGAGTATTTGTAAAGCTTATTATTGTTGACACTTTATTAATAAAGCTTACATTAATAAGTAATAATAATGTTTATTTGTACGAATATATTTCAGAGGAATTTCCAGTTTAACATAACTAGTAAACAAAGATTTACTTTCCATTTCATATTAATTAGTAACATCATTCCTCGTCACCTTACAGATGCCATGAGAACGACGAAGGAACTGAACAAGCTCCCTGTCGGGGTTACAATGCCAAGGAGGCAATTTTGCCCAACATGTCAAGGCAGTCCTTCTACCCAAGAAAACTGAAAAGCGGCAAAGGCTTAAGGAATCTAACTCTTTGTAGCCTACCCCAAATTAACCAAGCAGCCCTTTTAAGGGCACAAATTAATTGAATGGAATGAACACTATAGCATGTGACCACGTGGGCAAGGACGAAGCTGTAAAATTAAGGAAACGGAATGTAAAAAGGGGCCTTTCACATTTTATCTAGTAAAAAGTTGAGAATTTACTGGAAGCGATGGAGAAATGTTTCTTAAACAACAAAAAATTTTTTCCCCTGCTAAATTATACCCCAACAAAATCTAAATATTATTTGACAGCTTGCCCTTTTGTTACAAGCATAAAGTTTGCTTT
Organism: Artemia sinica; assembly: GCA_027921565.1. NCBI lineage: Eukaryota > Metazoa > Arthropoda > Branchiopoda > Anostraca > Artemiidae > Artemia > Artemia sinica. Next base: position 978 of record JAPEVW010000729.1, read on the forward strand.
CACATTGATTCTAGTTGCAAAGCATAAGGAATAGAGCAGGGGGGCCACCATGAGCGCTTATATTAAAGACAATAACATAACAAAATACCAACTAAAAGTAATTAAACTATAAGATATAATGTATTTTCCAAAGCGAAACATTGCGATTTATTTGGTATAAAGAAGTTGTTTCAGGGCCTGAAAATTTGGTCTCGTATTTTATTGCTTTACTTCGTGTTTTTAATTGGAGTTTTATAAGGAATTTAATGGCGAATTCGCAAACACACATGCATATATCTTATAGATTCTGAAAGCCGTGCACTACAGTTACTAATAGCAAAAAAAAGTCGATTACAGGATTCAAATCTAGAAAAAAGGTGTTTTCTGAAATTGACACCATTTTTGACGAAAATTTCACTATTCCTCTACCCATGTGCTGGCAAGTTACCATCGGATGAAGCAATGAAAAAATATCTACCTATAGACGGAATGACCTTTTATTCTTTAGTGATAAGTTTCATTCTCAAAATCCGTACCTCATAATCCAAACATTTGAACTAAAGCCATTGCAAACAACACAAGTAAGGCCGAAATTCCTAGCTCGCGCACAGAGAAATGTTAACCGGGTACGCGGTTTCTCAACGCTGGAGAGGGGAGGGGGCTGATACTCCTCCCCCATCAAATTGAGGGGAATGGGGGGAGGGATTTCTCTCTTATCCAAAGAAATCTAAATAAACTTTCGAGCTGGTCCTTTGTAACAAATAAAAGCAGCTGACTTTCATTTGCAACGCATTTCCCTCCCAGCACGCATCTTGCAAAACCATAAGAAACTATTCTGCTTTTGGAAATTAATACTAGAGAGAAATACATTTAGTTTCATAAAATACAAAAATTTAACACACAAGCCTCAAAAATTTGGTCTCTGTTTCTTGTATGCTTTAGCTTCGGTGTTTTAGTTGAGTTTTAGAATTAATTCAATACGAAATATGCCAAATGCACATGCATCTATCTTACATTTTCTGAAAGCACTTGTACTGAATTTTACTAGTTAAAAAATAAAAAGTGGACGTCGAGGATGTAAATTCCTAGTTAAAAAGGCGTTTTTAGGACTTGAAACACTAGTTGTGACGAGAATATAGTCCACTATTCTCCGCTCATTGCTGGCCAAATTAGCAAGGGTAAAGCAATGAAAAAAAAATATGTACGTATAGAAGATGTAGGGCCTATCCCTCGAAACATAGGTTTATCCTCAAATCCCACCTCTAATGAAAAAATCGAGAATAAAGTCATTCCAACAAAACCAAGTGCTGCCCAATATTCCTTAGCTCGCACGCAGAGAGAAATGTTAACACGGGATACGGCGGTTCTCGTGAACTATAATGTAAAACTTTGAAAAAGCATGCAATTCGAGATTTAGTCGATTAAGTGATAGAGAGAATACTGAGAGGATTTGAAATGTCTGAAGGTTGAAGCTGAAGGTGGCAAGACATCTGTAGCAATCCCAGAGCATGGCTTCACCAGCCAAGAAGAAAGAAAGCAAAGGACTTCCAAAAACGGCTAAGGCTGCAAAACCTAAAAAAAGGGGATAAAAAGGCCAAAACACCAGCAAACACCCAAAATACACGAAATGATCACCAAACCATTGCTGACTGAAAGAAGAACGCGGGGGAATCTAGCCGTCAAGCTATGCTCAAATACATAATGCGCCAATTTTCAGGTTGGCAATGATGCAAAGTTGTGAATATGCATCTTAGCAAGCTTTGACGCGTTGCCTGCAAATGGAATTGTTATAAATCCAAAAGGTACTGGCGTAACTGGTTCTTTCAAGCTTGCAAAGCCGTCAAGGCATCGAAAAATCAATGTGTCTGCAAAGTTCAGCCAAGCCACCAGCAAGAAAGCCTCAGTCAAGAAAACAGCCAAACTACTACAGTTAAAAAGCAACTTAGCCAACACAAGTTACCAAGCCTATGGCTAGTAGGCAAGAAACTGTAAAGTTTTCCAAGGAAACACACTGTTGCCAAAAAGCCTACAGCAAAGAAAATCGACACTAAAGAAGCTGTCGGTTCTAGCAAAAGGCTCCCGCAGACTAAGAAAGTGGGATTAAAAAGCCAGTAGCAAGAAGCAGCCAAAAAAAAGTAATTTCATAATAGTAATTCCTATACTACCAAACAGCCCTTTTCAGGGCTATCAAAGCACAGGCGTCGACGCTCGAAAACTTCTGTTCAAGAAAGTTACAATGCTAATTAATTTTAAAAGTCGCATTTCATCCTTTCTAACTATAATTCAGCTGCTGGTTTACGCTAAAACACGTTCGAAATATTTTACCTTTTGAAACTATAGCGTTCTTACCGTCTAAAAAACACCATCTTCAGGACTAATTGTGACGGGTGGCTCGTTACAGGTTCAAGCTTTTTTTTCTTAATAAAGTGGCAACAATAATAAGCTTACAAATACCTCGTCATAGCCGGAATGGGTGAGCAGCGCTTCAATTGTGGGGGCTAAGTTCTAGTTTTTTTTTTTTATATAAAAGATATAATCAGCTTGGTGCTAATTAGAATAAGGGAACACGAGTTTATTTTGGAATGATTATTTTACTTGAAAAAGAGAAAAAAAAAACACAATAATTAAAAAAATGCCGAACGCACCCGGTGTCCCAGGCGGTCAACACATCCACGTACTGACCGGGCCCGACGTGGTGTGACTTCCAGATTGACGAGAATGGGTACTTTTTCAACGTGGTATGTCGGTGGCTGAGGAGATTGTATCAGAATAATGGCTGCGTCAAAAAACGACAAGAAATAAAATGCCTAATTTTTGAGTCATGAAGCAGGTTTTCAGTAGAGTATTGACATTTAGAAATCATGAAAGCATGTTTATTCATGTTTTTTAACCTCTTTTTCTTCGTGAAACAAACGCAAGCCCCAAAATGTTTCTACCTTTGAGGATAGGGCTACCCTTATAGTATGATTTTACCCTACTCTCTACAATAATGCCTATGCATTGTAAACTAGAGAGATGGGCAAGCAAACTTTATTCTTGATACAAAAGGACAAGCCTCGAAAGTATTTAGAATCTGTTGGGTAAAATATCTCGCCGCTCCAGTAAAATTTCTTGCCCTTTGTTACTAGGTAAATATGAAAAGGGTGATTCATAGAATATATTCGTAAGAAAAAATTTAGGTTGTGTTGGGCTATCATTTATGGTTTTTAAGGAAAATATCTCATACCGCCTCCAATTCTTGCCTTTGTTATAGGTAAAATGAAAAGGGTAATTATTCTGAAATAGTGTATTCGAAAAGAAAAAGAAAGGAAAAATTATCCTACCCCGCCGCCAGTAAATTCTTGCGCTTTGTTACTAGATAAATTTGAATCCCGCCCCATTTTCTTACAGTTCAGTTTCCTTAAGTTTTAGCTTTGTCCTTCCCACGTGGTCACATGATATAGTGTCATTCAATAATTTTGTAGCCCTTAAAAGGGCTGTTGGTTAATCTTGGGGTAGAGGCCTAGGTCCAGTTCGAATTATTGAAGCCTTCGCGCTTTTTCAGTCTTCGTTTGCGTAGGAAGGGACGGCTTGATTGTTGGGCAAAACGCCTCCTTGGCTCACTGGTAAAACCGAGAGGAGCTTGTTCAGTTCTTCGTCGTTCTAATGCAAGCTGAAGGTGACGAGGAATGAACGCGTCTTTGGTCTATTTATGTCCGTGCAGCATTACCAGCAAAGCTGCAAGACACAATCGGCAGCAACATATTCAATTACGCTTGCAAGGTAAAAGGCGCTGTGGCCTGCAGCAACTCGCTCCGCATTCTCCTTTTTTTCTTTTTTTTTGTTGGCCGTCTTTCTCAGAAGACGGGGTATCCTTTCCCACTGGAATGGAGAACCTGCACGCCTTGCTTGAAAAGGGACTTTGCCTTTCCCATTCACGTTTCACCCGTCCTCTTCCTGGACATGGTTTATAGGATACGAAATTCGATGTGGACTCTAATCACGAACAAATTTAAATGATGTTCTGATCTGAAAAGCTAAGGCGCAACAATTTAATAATCCAGCCGGCGACTCAGTTCTCTGACAAAAATTCTGGGCGCGAGCTGAAGCTTGTATGAAAAGCCGGGTTGTGTACATTGTAACAACGCTATTCATTTGAAATTGGATTTTGTCAAGATTAATTTAATATGGCTCCAAAACTTCAGGAAAAGCAGCAAAGAAAGCTGGTAAGACGTCAATAATATATCACTAAAAATGATAAGAAAAGGAAACGAAAGAGGAAGGAAAGATGCATTTACATTAACAAAGTTCTCAAGAGTGCACCCCGACAACGGGTTTCTAGAAGGCAATGAGCATCATGAATAGCTTTTCAACGATATCTTGAAAGGATTGCCGCGGAAGCCTTCGTCTAGCCACTACAACACTGAGGTCCACCATCACGAGTAGAGAGGTTGAGAAAACTGCTGTAGAGGTTAATCATTACCCGGGGACACCTGCCAAGCTCACGCTGTAGTAGGAAGCACTAAAAGCTGTAACAAAATACACAAGCTCTAAATAAGGGATTTTCCGTCTATACCGCCCAATAGCGGGCCCTCACAAACAGCCCTTGTTAAGGGATACACCTTATTTTAAATGCTCTGCTCTCACAATGCTGTCATTGACTCTTGGCCTTCTTAAAATTTTTTGCGAAATATCGGGGTAAACAAGAACCCATGAATGGATTTTATTCAGTGATTAACCGACTTACAGAGTATTCACTATATAATCATACAAAATATAGCATAAAATATCAAAAACTGGGAAAACAAAAAGCAAAATACTAAACACCACACCAGATAAAAGGAAAAAGGAAAATAATAATTGACAACAATTAAACAAGAACCATACTAAACCCATAAACAAAGCCTTCAATTTTCAAAATCGCGGTTTCGGAGGCCAGTCCCAATTGGATTGTATCGAAAGTAATATCAATCGAGATTTTGAAGAGAATAGAAAAAGGGCTCGGCTTTTTCATGACATCCGATCCCCACCCCCGAAAACATTTGTATAGGCCCGTGGCCCGCCATTGGGAGGTGTTTCATTTACTGGGGATCTTTGATTGCGATAGGCTAGCTAAATTGGCTTTTTTGCATGTTTAATTTTAGATGGTTTGGATCTTGTTGAATGACAAGCCGAATCTATGACTCATTTGTACAATAATTTCCACGTTATATCTGATAATTTCGGCCTTTTTCTTTGTTATTATTGTACCCCTTGAATAATACCTTTTTTTTCCCCAAGGAACACTAGGGCTGTTTAACGTTATTAGTGTTTCGTGTTTGTTTTAAAACCATATAGTGGCCCATAAAGGCCGTGGTTAGGATGACAGTTGCGCAGAATTAGGTTATTTAAGCTCTCTCGCAACGGAACGACGGCGAGGCGTTGTTGAATAGCTTTGGCATGATGGTCACCCTTTTTGGCGTGAATGGCCACACAAGTGGTATCCTCAAAAGTCCAACTAAGATACGCCTCGCTGGATTCTTGTAGGGCCATCAACGCCGAGCTCTGAAACCTCAAGTCAGTTTTGAAATCCTGGGCCATCTCTCGCAACAAGTCTCGAAAGGGGCAATTCATTATTAAAGAGGTGTACTCTTTTGATAGCCGACGAATCTCTGATCAGGGCTACGGTCCGGGCTGTAGTGTGCGGTTTTTTACCCCACCGGTAGTCAGGAGCCGAACTTACGGACTGCCGCTCTGGTCGCACAAGCTGCTTCTAGGTGCCTTTCAGCCCGTTGGATTCTTCTTCGCTGTTTGTTTGTTATAAGCCATTATTGAGAGTGTGCACCTCTCGGTGATAGAATGAACAAAAGAACACTTGTAGGGCTTTATTTTATACAGAGCGCCAGCCGCGCGATACGAGTAAAATTTTGGAAGAACTTTTTGTCATATAAAATTAAAACGGGCGTTTCAAGATAATTGTTAGTCTGACTAATCAAACTTTACAGTCGTTTGCTAACATATTGAATAAAATATGACCTATGAAGAGGAAAGGAGGAAAGGGGCTTGGAAAAGGAGGCGCAAACGCGTCATCGTAAAGTTCTCGTGACAATAACAAGGAATCAACAAGCCGGCTACAGAAGACTAGCTCGACGAGGTGGTGTTTAAAACGTATATCTGGCCTAATGTACGAGGAAACTAGAGCGTTCTTAAAGTTTTCAGAAAAATGTTATTCCGCGATGCTGTACGTACACAGAGCATGCCAGAGAAAGACATGTAACGTCATGGGATTAGTTACGCTCTGAAGCGTTCAAGGTCGTACATTGATTATGGCTTCCAAATGGCGTTTTAAAATGCCCCCGTCCCCTACCAACGGCCTTTTTAAAGGCAACCAAATTTTAAAAACACTATTTCTAGCCCCTGTTTTTTGAGCTTTCTTTGTTGGCATTCAAATGTCAGTAAATATTTTCTTGTCGTCTCAGGTGTAAATATCCTTAATTAGAATTATGCAAAGAAATAGACAATCCCCCATTTTACGTATTTAGCTTTTCCTTTAATATTTGATAAAGGTTGGGTCCAGTTCTCACAAGAATGGTTCAAAGAAGATACATTGTTGTGCTATTAACTGCACAAGCCCTTTCTTTATGTTGAAGAAAAGCACAGCACCATCAGGAGGAAAAGTAATGTCTACTCTACTAAATCACCGCTGGACCTTACCAATTTGGACAAGTAATTGCCTAATTATATTGCAGTTAATAAAAACAAAGTTATGGAAAAGTGGCAAATTTAGATAGACGAATTAATTTTTTCTTGTAAACTGAATCATAGTTTCAAACTGTAAGAAAAAGGCATCGATACTTGACTTTAATTAGAGGTTGGAAAATAAAAACGGTTACTTGTGCGCAATTATGGTAAACACGCTATAGACGTGAATCAAGGAAACCAGACACGAAACCGTCAAGGGCTATTGGCAAGAGATAAAGGATCTGCAAAGCCTCAGTTTATCAATGAGTTACAATAGTTTTAAACGATTGTTTTGTGGGGCGTTTACGGGGGGAAATAAGGTACTAGGTTAGGTGACGTATGTAATCTATGGATATACTTTAACCCATCCCCCTAATGTGCAAATATATAGCCAATATGGTTCTAATACAACTATTAATATCATCCTTTGTTTAGTATATTTCATTGGCAGTTAACCAAAACTTGATTCGTTTCGTTGTACCATACACTGCACAAGTACCATAAAAACAAATAGACTTTTAGTGGTACTCACTATTGAAATTGTAAGTCCTTGAAAGTCACTATATCCTTCTTATCCCATCCCTCATAAAGGACTTTTATTAGTTTTTTATTTTTTTAAATTAGGCTTGTTTTAATTGTCTTCTTGCCTAGTATTTTTTAGGCACAAAAAACTCAAAAATATACATGTAAAAAGGGGACAGTCTCAAGGTTTCAAAAATCACTGGTTTCAAGTGGTACGAATATTGATTATTTCATATATAATGTTGGTCGAAACAAATTAAGAGAAGAAGTTTACGTCCATCTTGCCAACCGCTTGCTCCTCCCGCCAGAATCTTCGCAACTTAAAAAACACTATTTGATTTGTCAAACACGTAATACTAGAAGGAAATGATTATTTTCATTAAAAATACAAATTTAACAAACAAAGCACCCCAATAATTTGGTCTCGTTTCTTATTGCTTTAGTTTGTGGCTTTTAGTTGAGTTTTTAGAATAATTTCAATACGAATTTGTAAACGCACATGCATCTGATCTTACATTTTTCTGAAAGCACTTGTACTGAATTTCACTAGTAAAAAAGAAAAGTGGACGTCGAGGATGTAAAATTCCTAGTAAAATGACGTTTTTCTAGGATTGAACAGTAGTTGACGGCGATTTCTAATATTCTCTGCCATTTGCTATGCAAATTAGCATGGATAAAAGCACTGAAAAACAGATGGACGCACTAGAACAAGGAATGTCTATCTTCTAATATAAGTTTTATTCCTAAAAATCCACCTCCTAATGAAAAATAGAGTTAAAGTTCATTCCAAACAAACACAAGTGCTCCCCAAATTTCTTTGCTCGCGCGCAGATGAGAAATGTTAACCCGGGTACGGCGGGTTTTGCAAGTACATACCAATTCTAAAACTTTGAAAATAAGCATGCATTCGATGCGTGATAGAGAGAATAGAATAGTGAGAGGAAGTTTGAAATGGCTGAAGTTGAAGATGAAGTGGCAACGACATGTCTGTAGAATCCAGAGGCATGGCTTTCACCAGCAAGAAGGACATCAGCAAAGGCCAAAACCAGCTAAGGCTGCAAAAACTAAAGGGGATAAAAAAAAAAAAGGGGGCCTCCCCTCACTCTCAAAAAGGCACCAGCAAACCACCCAAAATACACGGAAATGAGCAACAAATCCATTGCTGACCTGAAAGAAGCGGGGGGGGATCTAGCCGTCAGGCCATTCTCAAATAGTAATGGCCCAACAAAAAAAAAATTTCCAGGTTGGCAATGATGCAAAAGTTGTGAATATGCAGTCTAAGCAAGCTTGAAGCGTCGGTGCATTGGCACAAATGGGAATTGTTAGAAATCAAAAAGGTACGGGCGTACCTGGTTCCGCTCAAGCTTGCAAAGCATGTCAACGACCGAAAAATCCATGTCTGTAAGCCAGCCAAGCCCACAGCTAAGAAAGCCTCAGTCAAGAAACAGCCAAAACCTACTACAGTTAAAACGTAAACTTCAGACAAAAAGGTTACCAAGCCTTATGGCTGGTATAGCAAGAAACCTGTAAAGGTTTCCAAGCAAACCACTGTTGCCAAAAAAGAAGTATCAGCAAAGAAATCGCCCACCCAAGAAGGTGTAGATCTGTCAAAAAAGGCTCCCGCAAGGAAGTGGCATCTAAAAAGCCAGAAGTAGCCACGAAAGCATCAAAAAAGGTTAATTACCATAATAGCTTATCCATACTACCAAACAGCCCTTTGTTCGCATGGGCTACTCAGCAAATAGCTCGACGATCGAAACTTTCTTTTCAGAAAGTACATGCATATTAATTTAAATTCGACTTCTAATTTTACCTTTCACGATAATTCAGCTGACTGTTTATGCCTAAAACACGGTCGAACATCTTTACTTTTGAACTATAGGGTTATTACCGTCTAAAAAAACACCATCTCCAGACTAATTTGTGACGGCTGGCTCGTAAGGTCAAGCTTATTAATAAAGTCTGTTAACATAATAAGCTTACAAATACCTGGTCATCGCCGAAATGGGTTGCAAGCCGCACCTCAAATCGTGGGGGGCTATTTGATAAGAGAGAAATAGCCCCCAAAGTGTTTTTACCTTGATGACTGGCTACCCTATAGCTTCCTACCCGAGAGCTCCCCTCTCGTACATAAAAGTTTCTACCTTTGATGACTAGGTACCTATAGCTGCCAGGTTAGATTAGGAAAAATAGCTTCCCTCTCCTATCAAATAAATGCCTAAGCTTTGTAATAGATGATAATTGGGAAAGCAAACTTTATTTCTTGTAAAAAAGACAAAGCTCAGAAAGCTTATTTATAGATTCTGACATTAATACTGGCGTAAGCAGAGAAATCCTCACCCCCTTCCCCTCTCCAAGCGATGGGCAGCCAAGGCTGATATCCATGTTTCCTTTCTTCAGCAAGTATTCAGAGGAGGGGTGTGCTAGGCCAACCGTCCATAGGTGCATTAGTTCTCGGCGGCTAGCCGGATATCCAGAGGCACGTGAAGTGCAGCTCTGCATGCGCCAATGAATGCATGGGAGCAGACTTCGGACTACGAGCCCCTTACCTCCATCCAAAAATTCTAAACTCAGAAACGAATTTGTTATATTCTCTGCCAAATGGAATTGAAAAGATATTTTGTTCTCTTACATCCAAATTTAAGGCAAAAAAATATTCTTGAATCCTACAATAAATTTTTAAAAACTAGCCTATGGAAAAATAATTTTGATATCTAGAAAACTAGAAATTTGACTTTTCTGCTCTATATAATTAGCTCCTCCGAAGAATTCGTGTAGCCCTGTATGTCCTAGCTTCTCATAGGTCTTCTTACTATTTCTTGAAGGACCGTGAGCATATCCTGTAGAGATATCCATCTTGTCTATGTCTCTTCGTTCGGTCTTCCTTTTCTAGAAATACGAACCTCCTTTTGCGGCCCTGCCCTTTTATATCCATTTCATCCAGATTGTCCTCCTTATTTCCACGATTTCTAAACTTGCTGCCATTCACTCTCGTATGAATGCTGAAGTCATGATACCTCCATTACAAATAGACACAGTCGCAATAAAGATATCTCTATTCAAAGCTTTTTGAACCATGTTTAATATTGATGATGAAACTCTAATTTCAAATGATATGCTTCACTGTCGTGTATTTGAATTTATTATGGCGGAAACGCCGACCGGTTAACATTTCTCTCTGCGTGAGCTAAGGAATTTCGGCCTAATTGTGTTTGTTTGGAATGGCTTTATTCAAATTTTTTATAGTTACGGTAGGAATTTTGAGCAATGTAAACCTATAATTAAAGACATAAACAGTCATTTTATCCTATAGGTAGATATTTTTTTACATGCTTCAGCCATGCAATCTTGCAGCAAATGGGCACAGAATAGTGGAAAATCCGTCAAAAATGGTGTTCACATTTCAGAAAAACTTCTTTTTAGGATCTTCATGCTTGAAGATGCGACTTCCTCTGTTTTTGTTATTGTAGAAAATTTAGTACACACTGCTTTTCAGAAACACATGCTGAAGATAGAATGCATGTGTGTGCGAAATCATATGAACTTATTCGAAAACTTGGATTAAAAACACAAGATAGTAAAGTAATAAAAAATCCTACCAGAGAGCTTCCCTCTACAGGACAGTTAAGTGTTTCTACTCTTTGATGGACTCAGGCGTAGCCTATTGCTTCCTAGTTAGATTAGGAAAAAGAGAATCCCTCTCTACAAATAAATGCTAAGCTTTGTAAGTAGATGGACTGGGCAAGCAAACTTTATTTCTTGTTACAAAAGGAGCAAGCCTCGAAAGTTTATTTAGATTCTGTGGGTAAGAGAGAAATCCCTCCACCCTCCCCAATCAATGATGGGGGAGGGTACACCCTCCCCTCTCCAAGTGCATGGGGGAATCCAAGGCTGTATACCATTCCTTTCGAGCAAGTAATTGTGAAGGAGGGAGGGTAGCTAGCCCAACCGTCCACTAGGGCATTTAGTTCTCCACTGGTGGCTAGCCGGATATCCAGAGGACGTGAAAGTCAGCTCTGCATGCGCCAGAAGTGCATGGGAGCAGACTTCGGACACCGAAGAAATTAACTCCATACAAAATTTTAAATCAGGAACTGAATTTGTTATCATGTTCTCGTGGACAAACTAGAATTGGACACGATATTTTTTTCTCTGTACATCCAATTAAGGCAAAAAAATATCTTAACTACAAAAAATTTCAAAAACTAGCCTAGAAATAAAATAATTTGAAAAATAGAATTTGGACTTTTTCTTCCTCTATATACGAGATTCAGACATTCAATTCTTCTTACCACGCAGCGCAATTTTATTTTCAAAAATTTACCTCGCGACTTCAGATCTTGATTCCGGATCGCTCTGTTGTCTGTAATTTCGAGCAGCTTCCTTATTTGCTTCTTATTGAACTTTTCCAACATTCTTGGGACATACTTGTAGTTTCATTTCGCCATTTTTTCCCTTGTGACCAGCCTTCTTTCGTTTGTGGATTGTTTTTAAAGCGGCCGAGGGCAATTGGCATATTCCTCGGAAGTGTTTTCTTGCCTTTAATTTCAGTTTTTCATTGGCTCCATCACCCTGGTCAACGCGTGTGAAAACTGATGCACACATGGTAACGATGGACACAGCACAGGATTGTGGGATTTGATGAGTTTAAAATAGTCAGTGTTTAACACCAGTGAGTCTGGCAAAGCTCCCGAAGCTTGCCAAGGGGCCATGGCGAACAGATGCTTTGCCATATTCAAATATCCATCAAGCGGTGGTTTTGTCATTAGTGCCAATCGTTTTAAAGATTTATTAATCGTGCATCAATAGAAGTGAATATTGATTCGTAACTACTATATATTCATCTTTGCTTATCCCCTTTTTCCTTAATCAAACAAGTATGTTGCCTTGGTAATCTAACTATGTAAATGACGCTTTAATCTAACGCGCAAACAAATTTGCATACTCAGCCGAGCGACTCGGTACTATGTGACAAGAAATTTCTGTGCACCGCGAAATGAAGACTACTGGTATGAAAACGAGGGTATGTAATATCGGTAAACAGCTATGTCACACGTGATAAATTGGATGTTTATGTCAAGACTTCAATATTAGTAATGGCTTACCACAAAAACTTCAGGGAAAAGCAGCAAAGGAAAAGTGGTAATGCGCAACAAAAATATCACTAAAACTGATAAAGAAAGGAAACGAAGAGGACAGGAAAGCTATGCAATTTAACATTACAAAGTTCTCACGCAAGTGACCCCGACACCGGTGTTTCTAGCAACAGCAAACTGAACATCATGAATAGCTTTGTCAACGAATCTTAGAAAAGGGATTGCCGCGGAAGCCTCTCGTATAGCTCACTAGAACAAAGGTTCCACCATCCACATCACTAGTAGAGAGATCAAACTGCTGTGAGGCTACTCATACCGTTTTTTTTCCTCCACCCTATAGTAAGGAATTTCTAAGAATTTTGTAGGCTATAAACTATGGCAATGACCTAAAGCCCACTTTGGTTGTTTTAAACAAGGGAAAATACGTTGCTTTTAGTAATTAAAATAGCCAGTGGCGGATCCAGGAGGGCGGGGGCCCGCTGCCCAAACCATATCGTATAGGTCATCTAGATGCAGTGTGAGTCTATTAGGTAATAGCGCAACGTTGTCGAGCCGTTAATTCAAAGTTGGTCCTAACGCAGAGTTGTAATCAGAAAAACTTGTTTTGCCCCCCCCCCTAAAAAAAACTACTGGATCCGGCCCCCTGCATTGCGGAACCAGAAAACTAAAGTTTAGGCTATTCAGATATGGTGTGTACGGAGTGAGAAACCCCTCCTTTCTTTTTTCAGAAAGCTAAATGTGCATCCCCAAAACAATTTTTTCCATTTTTTGTAAAAAAAAAAAACAAAAAAAAACGTTTGCATCTATAATTTAAAATGTGCCATTGATAGTTCAAAAATAATTTGGTCGATTTTGTTCTTTGAAGTGGGAAAAGTTAATATATGCTTGCGTGTTTCATCAATTGAAATTATGAGTTGTATTTTAGATAACCCGATTTATGTTGAAAGATATAAATTAACGTTTGATTCCATTTTAATGGTAAAACGAAAAAACAAATTTGTGTCCACAGTTTTTTTGACGTGCAAATCTTAAAAAAGTAGCTTACATCAAGATTATTAATACACCCCAATGGCCTCAATTGATGGGGTGGAGGGGTGGCGGCGGATTTTTTTCCCTCCAACCGTTTAGCAAGAATTGTCTTACCCAACAAAATCGAAATAAATAGTTTAAGAATTCTTACCACAACCAACCCAAACCGGCTATGACGAAGCATGTGACCACGGTGGGGAAGGACAAAGCTGTAAAATTAAGGAAAACTGAATGTAAAGCTTAAAGGGGGGCCTTTCACATTTAATCTAGTAACACTAAGAGCTTTAAGGATTTACTGAAGAAGCGATTGAGTTCAATGTTTCCCCTTAAAACATCGCTTAAATATACTCTCCGAAACAAAATCTTAAGATATTATAACATAATCTGAAGCCCTTTGCCCGTTATGTTACCAAGCCAATCGAAAGTTTCTTTCACACATTAGATCTCCATATTTGCAAAGCAAGGAATTATAGCAGGAGGGAGGCCCACCATGAGCGCATTTAATTAAATACATAACCAAACCAAAATACCCAGGACTAAAAATAGTTAATTAAACTATAGCGTATAAGTTTTACATAAACTATAGATATTAATTTTAAACTAAACTATAGCGATAAATTTTCCCAATCCCACCTTAAGCAAGAATTCTTACCCAACAAAATCTAAATAAAGTTGAAGAATGTCTTATACCCAAAAACCATCCGGCTATGGACGAGGTATTTGTAAGCTTATTATGGTTCGACGACAACTCCCAGTACTTAATAAGCTTAATTAATAAGAATAAACAATGTTTTTTTTACGAATATATTCAGAGGAATGTTCCATTTTAACATTGAACCTATGTAACAAAGATTTACTTGCCATTTATATTAATTGGTAGAACACACATTACCTCGTCACCGGTACAGCGTGCCATTAGAAACTGACGAAGAACTGAACAAGCCCTTTTCGGGGTATAACCATTGCCAAAGGAAGGCATTTTGCCCAAACTATTTCAAGCAGTCATTTCTACCCAAGAAAACTTGAACAACAAGCGGACAAAGGCTTAAGTGAATTGGTAAACTTTGGCCCTACACCAAATTAACCAACAGCCGCTTTTAAGGGCTACAAAATTAATTGAATGGACACTTATAGAATGTGACCACGTGGGAAGGACAAAGCTGTAAAAATTAAGGAAACGGAATGTAAAAAGGGGGCCTTTGGCACAGTTATCTAGTTAACAAAGTTTCAAGAATTTACTGGAAGCGTGGAGAAATTTTCCTTAAAAATCGCTAAAGTATACCCCAACAAAATCTAAATATATATTTGAAGCGGTGGCCCTTTTGTACAAGCAATAAAGTTTGCTTTCACATTGATCTAGGTGCAAAGCATAGGAATTATAGCAGGGTGGGCCACCATGAGGCGCGATTACATTAAAACCAAATAACCTAACTTTAAAATACCACACTAAATTTAATTTAATTAAACTATAGCTAATATAATGTATTTTTCACCCAAAGCGAAAACATTGCGATTTTATTTGGTATAAAAGAAGTGTTTTTCAGGGCCTGAAAATTTCGCGTCTCGTATTTTATTGCTTTACTTCTGTGTTTTAGTTGGAGTAGTTTTTATAATTCTATAAATTTCAATGCGAATTCGCCAAACACACACATGCATATATCTTACTATGTTCTGAAAGCACGGGTGGCACTAAAAGTTTACTAATAGCAAAAAAAACGTTACACGATTACTAAGGATTCAAAATTCCTAGAAAAAAGGGTGTTTTCTGAAATTTGAAACACCATTTTTGACGAATTTTCACTTCATATCTCTACCATTTGCTCGGCAAAGTTACCATGGATGAATGCAATGAAAAAAATATTTCTACCTATAGACGAATGACCTGTTATTCATTTAGTATAAGTTTCATACCTCAAAATCCGACCTACTAATCAAACAATTTGAATAAGAGCCATTGCAAACAAACACAAAGTAAGGCCGAAATTCCCTTAGCTCGCGCACAGAGAGAGAAATGTAATAACCCGTGTTACGGCGGTTCTCACGCTTGGAGAGGGGATGGGGAGGTACCCCTCCCCCATCAAATGATGGCGGAAGGGGTGGAGGGATTTCTCTCTTATCCAACAGAATCTAAATAAACTTCCGAGGCTTGTCTTTTGTAACAAGATAAAGAAGCAGTTTTACTTCCATTTTGCAACCGCTTTCCCCTCCCGCAAGCATCTTGCAAACCATAAGGACACCTATTTCTGTTTTTGGTAAATTCTAATACTAGAAAGAGAAATATATATTTATTTTCATTAAAAATACAAATTTAAACACACCAAAGCCTCAAAATTTGGTCTCGTTATTATTGGCTTTAGCTTCTGTGTGGTTTAGTTTGAGTGTTTAGAATTAATTTCAATAAAGAATATGCAATGCAAATTGAAGAAGCACGCAATTGCATCTATCATAGAATACATTTACTGAAAGCACTTGTAATGAAATTTACTAGTTAAGAAAAACAGTATAAAAAGGAGTGACGCACCCACTGACGGATTGTACAATTCATAGGAACAAAAGGCGTTTTTAGGATTGTGAACACTAGAGGGTGTTGTTGAGAGGAGTTCCACTATCTTCTGAATACATTTGCTGGCAAATTAGCTAAGGATTAAAGGCCCCCCCCCCCACGCCGCCTGAAATAAAAAATGATGTACGTATAAGAAGAATGATATGCCTTCTCCTCTAAAATAGGTTTTATCCTCAAAATCCCACCTCCTAATGAAAAATGAAGAATAAAGTCATTCCATATACAAACACAAGTGCTGCCCAAATCCTTAGCTCGCACGCAGAGAGAAAATGTTAACCGGGTTTTCCCTCCACCTTTTAGCAAGAATTCTTACCCAACAAAATCTAAATAAAGTTTAAGAATTCTTACCACAACAAAAACCCATCCGGCATATGACGAAGCATGTGTGACCACGTGGGGATAGGACAAAGCTGTAAAATTAAGGAAACTGAATTGTAAAAAGGGGGCCTTTCACATTTATCCTAGTAACAAAGTTAGAAAATTTTTACTGGAAGCGATGGAGAAAGTTTCCTTAAAAAATCGCTAAAAATTATACCCCAAACAAAATCTAAATATAGATTTGTGAAGCTTGCACCCGTTTGTTACAAGCAATAAAGTTTGCTTTCATCATTGATCTAGTTGCAAAGCATAGGAATTATATGCAGGGGGGACCACCATGGGAGCGCATTATATGAAAATACATAACCTAACCAATATACCAAACTAAATATTTAATTAAAACTATAGCTATAATGAATTTTCCAAAGCGAACCAGATAGTTGCGATTTATTTGGTATAAAAGAAGTTGTGTTCAGGCCTTGAAATTTGTTCTCGTATTTTATTGCTTTAATTCTGTGTTTTTAATTGGAGTTTTATAATTAATTTGCAAGGCCCCCGGAATGCGCAAAACACAACCATGCATATAGCTTATATGTTCTGAAAGCACGTGCCACTCTAAAGTGTACTAATAGTCCCCACAAAAAGTTGATTACAAGGATTTTCAAATTTCCTAGAAAAAAGGTGTTTTCTGAAACTTGAAACACCATTTTTGACAAATTTTTCACTATTCTTCTCCCCAATTTGCTGGCAAGTTACCATCGGATGAAGCAATGAAAAAAATATCTACCTATAGACGAATTGACCGTTTATTCTTTAGTATAAGTTTCACTTCCTCAACATACTAACCTCCTAATCAAAAATTGTGAATAAAGTCCATTGCAAAACAAACACGAAGTAAGGCCGAAATTCCTTAGCTCGCGCACAGAGGAAATGTTAACCCGGGTACGGCGGTTTCTCACGCTTGGAGAGGGGAGGGAGGGATGTACCCCTCCCACATCAATTGATGGGGGGAAGGGGTGGAGGGAGTTCTCCTCTTATCCAAACAGAATCTAAATAAACTTTCGAGGCTTGTTCCTTTGTAACAAATAAAAGCAGTTGACTTCCATTGTTGCAACCGCTTCCCCTCCCGCACCGCAATCTTGCAAACCATAAAGAACACTATATTCTGTTTTTGTAAATTTAATACTCAGAAGGAAAATACATTGTAATTTCATTTAAAATACAAATTTAACACACAAGCCTCAAAATTGGTCTCGTTTCTTATTGCTTTAGCTTCTGTGTTTTTAGTTTGAGTTTTAGGAATTAATTTCAATCCGTAATATGCAATCTGCACAGTGCATCTATCTTACATTTTCTTAAAAAGCACTTTGTACTGCAATTTTACTAGTAAAACAATAAAAAGTGGACGTCTGAGGATGTAAAATTCCTAGTATAAAAGGCCCGTTTTTTAGGACTTGAACACTAGCTTTTGACGGATTATTTCCCCTATTCTCTGATGGCATTGGGCTGGCAACAATTAGCAATGGATAAAAGACAATGAAAAAAAAATATGTACGTATAAAAGAAATCGATATGCCTATCCTCTAACATAGGTTTTATTCCTCAAAATCCCACCCCTCAATGAAAAATGAGAATAAAAGTCATTCAAACAAAACACAAGTGCTGCAAATTCCTTAGCTCGCAAGCACAGAGAGAATGTTAACAGGGTACCCCCTTCCACCCCCCTGTGTCGGAGTAGAATGTAAAACTTTGAAAATAAGCATGCAATCGCGATTTAGTCGATTAATTGATAGAGAGAATACTGATAGAATTTGAAATGTCTGAAGTTGAAGTGAAGTGGACACGACATCTGTAGAATCCCAGAGCATGGCTCAACAGCCACAAGAAGAAAAGAAAGCAAAGGCTCAAAACGCGCTAAGGCTGACAAAAACCTAAAGGGGGTAAAAAGGCAAAACCCAGCAACACCACCCAAAATACACGGAAAATGATCACCAAATCCATTCATGACGCTGACAAAGACCGCGGGGATCTAGCCGTCAAGCTATTCTCAAATACTCATATGGACCAATTTTCAGGTTGGCAACGATGCAAAAGTGTGAATATGCATCTTAGCAGCTTTTAACGTTGACCTTCGAAATGGAATTTTATAAATCCAAAAAGGTATGGCGTAACTGGTTCTTTCAGCTTGCAAAAAGCCTGTCAAGGCCGAAAAATCCATGTCGCAAAGTCGCCAAGCCCACAGCTAAGAAAGCTCAGTCAAGCAAACAGCCAAACCTACTACAGTTCAACAGTCTCAACTTCAGCCAAAAGGTTACCAAGCCTAGGATGGTAGCAAGAAACGCTGTAAAGGTTTCAAAGAAACCCACGTTGCCAAAAAAGCCGTACCAGCAAAGAAACGAACACACCAAGAGAGTCGTCTAGCCAAAAAAGGCTCCGCAAGAAGTGCATCTAAAAAGCAGTATGCCAAAGAAAGCAGCCAAAAAAGTAATTTCTTAATAGGTATCTATACTACCAAACAGCCCTTTGCAGGGCTATCAAAGCAAAGCTCGCGCTCGAAACTTTTGTTCAGAAAGTTACAATGATATTATTTTAAATTCGAATTATAATTCTCCCTTTTAACTATACTTCAGCTGCTGTTTTACGCCTTAAAACACGTTTGACAATATTTACTTTTGCAAACATATAGCGTATTACCCATCTAAAAACACCAGCTTCAGGAATAATTGTGACGGCTGGGATTCGTAATGGTTACAAGATTATTAATAGAACGTTGGCAACAATAATAAGCGTACAAATACCTCGTCATAGCCGAATTCGGGTGAGCAGCGCCTTCAATTGTGGGGGCTAAGGTTCTATTTTTTTTTTTTTAGAAAAAGATATAATTCAGCCTTGAGTGCATATTAGAAAAGGAAACGAGTTTATTTTGGAATATTATTTTATTTTTTTTTTCTTGGGAAAAATGAGAAAAACAAAATCAAATAATTAAAAAATTGCAAAACAGCAACGGGTTCGCCCAGGCGGTCACCATCCAAGTATGACGGTCCCGGCTTTGTGGGACTGTCCAGGATTCTGAGCGAAGATGGCGTACTTTCAACGTTGGGTATGGCCGGTGCGAAGGAGATTTGTATCAGGAATAATGGTTGGTCCAAAAAACGAAAAGAAATAAAAGGCTAATTTTGAAGTAATGAAGCAAGGTTTTCAGTAGAATAGATGACATTTAGCAAGAATGAAAGCGTTTAGTCATTGTTTTTACCGCTTTTTCTCTGAAAACAAAACGGCAAAAGCCCCCAAATGTTTCCTACCTTGATGACTAGGCTTACCCTATTAGACATTTACCTACTCTCGTACACTAAATGACTAGTGCATTGTAATAGATGAATGGGCAAGCAAACTTTATTCTTGTTACAAAACGGACACAGCTCGAAAGTTTATTTAGATTCTGTGGGTAAAATATCTCGCCGCATCCAGTAAATTCTCTGCTCTTGTTCTAGGTAAAATATGAAGGGTGATTCCTCTGAAATATATTCGTAAGAAAAATTTAGCGTTGGTTGTGGCTATCATTATTGTTTTTAAGGAAAATATCTCACCCGCCTCATTCTTGCTTTGTTATAGGTAACATAGAAGGGTAATTCGTCTGAAATATATTCGAAAGAAATAAGAAAGGAAAATGATTACCCGCCTCCGTAAATCTTGCGCTTTGTACTAGATAAAATTGAAGCCCCCCCCTTTTCTTACGTTTCAGCTTCCTTAATTTTATAGCTTTGTCGCTTCCCACCGTCGCTGGTCACATGACTATAGTGTCATTCAATAATTTTGCGTAGCACTTAAAGTCGGATGTGGTTAATTTGGGTAGGGCTAGGTCCAAAGTTAGAATTATTTAAGCCTTTGCCGCTTTTTCAGTTTCTTTGGTAGAAGGACGGACTTGAATGTTGGGCAAACGCCTCTTGGGCAAATGCGTTGAACCCCCGAGAGGAGCTTGTCAGTTCTTCGTCGTTTCTAATGGCAAGCTGAAGGTGACGAGGATGATACGCGTTTTTTTTATTGTCCGTTGCAGCATTACCAGCAAGCTCAAGGACTCGGCAGCCACATATTCCGTTACTGCTGCAAGGAAACGGGTGCGCCTGCACCAACTCGCTCGACATAGTTTCCCTTTCTCAGAAGACGGTGTATCCTCCAATGGGTGGAGAAGGCCCGTACATTTGACACGGGACTTGCCTTTCCATTCAATTTTTCCACCCTTTCCTCTCCTGACATGGGTTCTAGGATACGAAATTCGCTTGACTCTAATCACGAACAAATTTTAACTGATGTTGATATGAAAAGCTAAAGGCAAACAAGTTATAACTCCAGCCGGCGACTAGTCCTCTGACAAAAATTGCTGTGCGCGAACTGAAGCTTGCATAAAGCGGGGAATAGTTTGTAACTTGGTTAAACGCTATTCATTGATGATCATGGACTTTGTCAAAGAACTCATTTAATAGCTCCAAAAACTTCAGGAAAAGCAGCAAAGAAAGACAAACTGGTAAGGCGTAAAAAAAAATCACTCAAAATGATAGAAAGGAAACGCAGAGGGAAGGAAAGACTATGCCATTACAATTACAAGTTCTCAAAGCAAGTGCACCCCGACACCGTTGTTCTAGCAAAGCAATGGAGCATCTATGAATAGCTTTTGTTCAACGATATCTTTGAAGGATTGCAGCGGAAGCTCTTGTTTATAGCTCATACACAAGAGGTCCACCACTCACTAGTAGAGAGGTGCAAATGCTGTGAAGGTACTTACCCGGGGAACTGCAAGCACGCTGTTAGTGAAGGCACGAAAGCTGCTAACAAAATACTACAAGCTCTAAATAAGGATTTTCCCCGTTCTATCACCGCCCAATCGCCGGGCCCTCCCAAACAGCCTTTTAAGGGCTACCAAATTATTTTAAAATGCTCTGATCTGCAAATTGCGGTCATGCCTCTTTGACTTAATTTGCGAAAATATCAGGGTAAACACTAACCCATGAATGATTTATCAGTGAATTTAAACCGTAAAAGAAAGTATGTTCACTATCTACATCTACAAAAATATAGCATAAAATATCAAAACTGGGAAACAAAAGCAAAATACTAAACACCACACAGAAAATAAGGAAAAGGAAAAATAATAAATGACAACAATTAAACAAGAACCCATACTAAACCCATAAAAAAAGCTCAATTTCAAAATCGCTGTTTCGGAGGCAGGTCCCAATGGCCTTGTATAGAAAGTAATATCTATCGACGATTTTTGAGAGAATAGAAAAAGGAGCCTCAGGCTTTTTCATGACATTCCACGAAAAATATGTGTATAGCGCAGCGTGGCCCCATGGGAGTTGTTCATTTTTGGGGTATCTTGGATTTCTTCGGTCTATCCTAAATGGCTTTTGCATGTTTACTTTTAGATGGTTTGGATCTTGCTTCGAATGCCAAGCGAATCTATGACTCATTTTACAATAATTTCACGTATAGCTGATAATTCGGCCTTTTCTTTGTTATTTATTGTAACCTTGAATCATACCTTTTTTTTCCCCAAGGAACACAGGGCTGTTGTACGTTAGTTTCGCGTGTTTGTTTAATACCACTAGTGGCACCTAAAAGGGCGTTGGTTTAGGATTGCAGTTGCGCAGAATTAGGTATTAAGCTCTCTCGCCACGGATACGCACGTGGCGAGTTGGAATATCTTTGGCAGATGGTCAACCCTTGGCGTGAATGGCACACAAGTTCGTATCCTCAAAAAGTCAACTAGATACGCTCGCGGGCTTCTTGGAGGCCCTCACAGCCGAGCTCTCTGGAACCTAAAGTCAGTTTTGAAATCCTGGGCAATCTCTCGCACAAGTCTTGAAGGGCAAGGTCCTTATTAAGCGTGCGGTACTCTTTTGATAGCGACGAATCTTCTCTCAGGGGCTACGGCGTCCGGGCCTGTTCTGTGCGGCTTTTTTTACCCCACAGTAGCAGGAGCCGACTTACGTGCTGCCTTGGTCGCTCAAAGGCTTTCTGGTGCCTTCCCGCCCGTTGCATTTCTCGTGTTTGTTGTTGTTTAGACCATATTGATAGTCTGCCTCCGTTTGATGACTGCCCCACCGCCCCTTTGCCGCGGCTCTGTCCTTTCTCCGCGCGCCCGCCGCGCTCCGCCGATCCTGCGTCCCTTTTGTGGGGGGGCCGCCTTTTGTCCTCTCCCCTCCCCGGGCTTTCCCGCTCCTTGTCCCTTTGTTCGGTCGCCTCCCCTTCCAGCTGTTTGCTCGTATTGCAATAACTCTGCCAGGACGAGGCCACCGGACGGCCCGGGGCTTGGCCCCGTGTCCCCGCCCCCCGGTCCTCGTCCCCGTTCTTCGTGCCCCCTCTCACGGCCTCACCACCGCCGGCTATCAGCCGACTGGCTCGCGAGTGGTAGTTACCACCGTCGCTCTGCCTCCTTTCCGCGGCCACACTCGCGCGTTTCTTTGTCCCGTTTCTCGCAACCTGTTCTTCGGATGCTGTCCGTCCCCGCGCATGCCCGCGCCCGCCTGTCCTGCCCTGGCTGTAGTTTCCGCTCTGCGTGTCACTCCAAAAACCCGTCCAGGGCGTACCTTGTATGGCTTTGGTGTGTTCATGGCTTCCCCATGCGTTTCCCTGCCCGCGTCCCCCTACCCCCCGCCTTTTACAGGCCAAACCCCCTTTCACACCCACCCTTCCTCAGCCCGTTTTGTGAGCCTGTCTTTGGTGTGCCTTCACCATGTCCGTACACTTTTCTTTCGTTCTCCGTGTCCTTCACCTTCGACTTACTGCACGACCCTTGGACCATTCCCATTTCCTGTATTAGCGTTGCCTTTCATATTTGCAGCCAGTTTTGCGTGTCCCACTGACCTTGGTCCCCGAATAAGTGTTGCTCTTTAGCTGCCCAGCCCTTCTTCATGTTGAATAACCGCCCGCCATAACGGCGGCCCAATATGTTGCCTCCTCTTCCTAACTTCCCGCGGGACCTTACCCTTTGCCCCGGCATTGCCATACTTATCTGCCGTTAATAAACTAAGTATGGCCCCGCTTGGCACCATTTAGCTAGGCACTCCTTTCTTGTCCACTGCCTCTGCGTTTCCCCCCCTGTCAGCCCGGCCTCCGCCCGCCTTTCCTTAGCGGGCCACATCCCACCCGGTACTTGTGCGCATCTGGTCCCCCCCTCTCTAGGGCCCGTGCTCCGGACCCAGACACGAACCCGTCACAGCGGCTCTTTTGCCCGCGCTCAATGCTTGCCACCGTGCAGTTTTCTCCATTGGGTTTACCTCTGTCACCGATTGTTTTGGCGGTTTCATGGGGCCCGGTCCCTAGGTTTGGTTCCGTCTCCCTCTATGATATCCTTTACCACATCCCCTAATGTGCAACTCTCTCGCCCAAATTGTTTCTCAACTATTATCTATTCATCCCAGCTTTTTCGTGAGATTCATTGGCATTAACATACTGACTTCTGGCGTGTGTACCATACAATGCACATTACCATAAAAACAAACTAGACTTTTAGCTGGTACTTCACTATTGAAATTTTAAGTCTTGAAAGTCCAGTATCCTTTTATCCATCCTCATAAAGACTTTATAGTTTTTTTTTTTTTTTTTTTGAATTCAGGCTAGTTTGTAATTTCTATTGCTAGTTTTAGGCAAAACTCAAAAATATACTGTAAAAAGGACATTTCTAGGTTTCAAATAATTCTGTTTCAAGGTGGTCGAATAATTGATTATTTCATATATAATGTGATCGAAAAAACAAATAAAAGAAGGTTACTTCATTTTGCAACCGCTTTCTCCTCCCGCCGCATCTCGCAAAACGTTAAAACACTATTTTGGATTGTGTAAACGTAATACTAGAAGGAAAATGAATTTATTTCATTAAAATACACAAATTTTAACACACGAAGCCCCAAATTGGGCTCGTTTCTTATTGCTTTAGCTATGTGTTAGTTTGAGTTTTAGAATTAATTTCATACGAATTGTAAACGCACATGCATTATCTTCATTTTCTGAAAGCACTTGTACTGAAATTTCACTAGTAAAAATAAAAAGTGGACGTCGCGGAGTAAATTGCCTAGTAAAAATGCACGTTTTCTAGGAATGGATACACTAGTTTAGACGGATTTTCTAATCATTCTCTGCTCATTGCTGGCAAAATTAAGCATGGATATAAAGCAATGGAAAAACATATCGTACGCATAGAACAAGGATATGTCTATCTTCTAATATAAGTTTTATTCCTAAAAAATCCACCTCCTAATGAAAAAGAATTAGAGTAAAGGCATTCCAAACAAACACAAGTGCTCCCCAATTCTTGCTCGCTGCGCAGAGAGGAAAATGTTAACCCGGGGTACGGCGGTTTCTAGAAGTACAATTCCAAAACTTTCGAAAATAAGAATGCATTCGATGCGTGAAGAGAGATAGAAATTGAGAGGAATTTGGAAATGTCTGAAGTTGAAGCTGAAGTGGCACCGACATCTGTAGAAATCCTAGAGCATGGCTTCACCATCCAAGAAGGAAAAAGCAAGCAAAGCGCTCCGCCAAAACCAGCTAAGGCTGCAAAACCCAAAGGGGATAAAAAGCCAAGGCACAGCAACCACCCAAAATACACGGGACAATGATCAACAAATCCATTGACTGACTCTGAAAGAACGCGGGGGATTCTAGGCCGTCAGGCCTTGCTCAAATACATAATGGCCAATTTCCAGGTTGGCAATGATGCAAAAAGTGGAATATCATCTTAAGCAAGCTTTGAAGCGTGGCCTTGCGAAGGGAATGTTATAAATCCAAACGTACTGGGTAACTGGTTATGTCAAGCTTGCAAAGCTGTCAAGTCCCCCCCCCCCCTGAAAAATCCATTCGTAAAGCCAGCAAGCCCACAGCTAAGCAAGCCTCAGTCAAGAAAACAGCCAAACCTACTACAGTAAAAAGCTCCTCAAAACTTCAGCCAAAAAGGTTACCAGGCCTATGGCTGGTAGCAAGAAACTATAAAGGTTTCCAGAAACCCACGTTTTCCCCAAAAAAGCCGTATCAGCAAAGAAATCGACACCAAGAAGGTTGTCGTCGCAAACAGGCTCTGCCAAAAAAGGTGGCATCGCTAAAAAGCCAGTAGCCAAGAAAGCATCAAAAAAGTAATTTCCATAATAGATTATCTATACTACCAAACAGCCCTTTTTCAGGGCTTCAAAGCATATGCTCGACGCTCGAAACTTTCTGTTCAGAAAGCATTACAATGATATTAATTTTAAATTCGATCTTTCTAATTTGCCCTTCAACTAAATTCAGTGCTGTTTATGCTAAAACACGTTCGACAATTTTATTTTGAACTATATCGTTATTACCGTCTAAAAAACACCCATCTCCTAGGATAATTTGACGGCGGCTGTAAGGTTCAAGCTATTAATAAAGTGGTAACAATAATAAGGCTTCACAAATACCTGGTCATAGCCGAATGGGTTGAGCAGCACCTTCAACGTGGGGCTATTTTGTAAGAGAGGAAATAGCCCAATGTGTTTCTAGCTTTGATGACTTGCACCCTATAGCTTCCCTACCCGAGAGCTCACCGCTCGTACATAAAATGTTTCTACCTTTGATGACTAGGGTACCCTATAGTCCTAGTTTAGATTAGGAAAGGGGAAAATGAGCTCCTCCCTACAAATAAATGCCGAAGCTTTGTAAGTAGATGAATGGGCAAGCAAACTTTATTTCTGGTTACAAAAGGACAAGCTCCGAAAGTTTATTTAAGAGCTGTTGGGTAAGAGAGAAATCCCTCCACCCATCCCCTCTCCAAGCGATGGGGCATCCCAAGGCTGTATATCATTTCCTCGCAGCAAGTAATTTCAGGAGGAGGGTGCTAGCCCAACCGTCCCTAGGTGCATTTAGTTCTCCGGCGGCTAGCCGGATATCCAGAGGCACGTGAATCAGCTCGGCATGCGCCATGAATGCATGGGAGCAGACTTCGGACGAGCACCCTTCACCTCCATACAAAAATTTTAAACTCAGAAACTGAATTTGTTATCACTTTTCTCTGCCAAAAGGGAATTGGAAAAGTATTTTTTTATCTTTACATCCAAATTAAGGCAAAAAAATATCTTGAACCTACATAAATTTTAAAACTAGCCTATGGAATAAAATAATTTTGATATCTAGAAACCTAGAATTTGACTTTTGTCTGATCTATATAATTAGCTCCTCTGAAGGATTCTGGAGGCCCGGTAGGTCCTTAACTCTCTCATAGCTGTCTTCTCTACTATTTCTTGAAGGACCGTGAGCTATCTGTAGAGCTATCCATACTTTTCTATGTCTCTTCTTTCGGTCTGCCTTTTCTGCCATAATCGAACCTCCTTTTCGCGGCCGCCTTTTCTCTCTCCATTTCATCCAGATTGTCTCTTTATTTTCCACGAGTTCTAAATTGCTGCATTACTTGGTATGAATTGCTGAAGTCATGATACCTGCCTATTTACAAATCGCACAGTCGCAATAAAAAGATATCTCTAATTCAAAGCTTTGATTATGTTAATATGATTGATGAAACTCTAATTTCAAATGAATGTTCACTGTCCGTGTATTTGAATTATATGGCGAAACCGCGTCCCGGGTTAACATTTTTCTCTCTGCAGTGAGCTAAGGAATTTTCGGACTTATGGGTTTGTTGAATGGCTTATTCAAATTTTTTATTAGTTGGTAGGATTTTGAGCTATGCAACTATACTAAAGAATAAACGGTATTTCTTCTATAGGGTAGATATTTTTTTCATTGCTTATCCATGCTAATTGCAGCAAAGTGCACAGAATAGTGGCAATCCGTCAAAAATGCGTGTTCAATTTTCAGAAACACCTTTTTTCTAGGAATTCAATGCTGAAATCGACTTTTGTTTTTGTATTAATAAAATTGAGTACACATTGCTCTTCAGAAATATAATATAGATGAATGTGTGTTTGCCCCGAATTCATATGAAATTGTAATTCTAAAAACTTGAATTAAAAACACGAAGTAAAGTAGAAAAAACTCCTACCCGAGAGCTCCCTCTCGTACATAAAATGTTTTATAACTTTGATGACTAGGCTACCCTATTGCTTCCTAGTTTAGATTAGGAAAATGAGATCCATCTCTAAATACATGCCTAAGTTGGTAAGTAGATGAATGGGCAAGCAAACTTTATTTTGTGTACAAAGGACAAGCTCGAAGTTTATTTAGATTGTTGGTAAGAGAGAAATCCCTCCACCCCTCCCCAATCCAATTGATGGGGGAGGGTACACCCCCCTCCCCTTCTCCAAGTGGGAGGGAGGCCCCCCCACACCATCCACACCCCATCATCACACCAATCCACCATCAAAGGCTGTATATCCATTTCCTTTCGTAGCAAGTAATTTAAGGAGGAGGGTTGCTAGCCAACGTCCTAGGTGCATTTAGTTCTCGGTTGGCTAGCCCGCATATCCAGAGCACGTGAAGTCAAGCTCTGCCTGGCGCCATGAACGCATGGAGCAGACTTTCGACGGCACCATACCTCCATACAAAAATTGTTTTGAAACTCAGAAACTGAATTTGTTATCATTTTCTCTGCCAAAATAGAATGGAAAAGATATTTTTTTCTCTTTACATCCAAATTTAAGGACAAAAAAATAGCTTTAACCTACAAAAAATTTCAAAATAGCCTATGAATAAAAATTTTGGAAACTGGGAATTTGACTTTGTCTTCTCTATCATACGAGATTTCAGACATTTCAATTCTTCTTCCAGCAGCGCAATTTTATTTCAAAAAAAAATTCTACCCGTTTCAAGATCTTGATTCAGGATCGCTCTTTTGTCTGTAATTTCGAGCAGCTCCTTATTTCTTTCTTTGAACTGTGCGCATATAAACATGTCTGGGGACATCTTGTAGTTTCTTTGCCAGTTCTTTCCTTGGATCAGCCCTTTTCGTTTGTTGATGTTTTATTAAAAGCGGAATCGAGGGCAAATTGGCATATTCCTCGAAGTGTTTTTCTGCTTTAATTTCATTTTTCCTTGCTCCATCACCCTGGTCAACTCTGTGGGAAAAAATATGCCACACATTGGTACCGAGACACACGCACAGTGTCTTGTGGTATTTGATCTGAGTTTAAATCTGTCAGTTGTTAACCATGTTGAGTCTTGGCAAGCTTCCCAAAAGCTTGCAAGGGTCCATGTCGAACAGATGTTTTTCCATTCTAAAATATCAGTCGAAGCCCACGTGTGTCGTTTTCGCTCATTAGCTTTGCCAATCTGTTTTAAAGATTTCTAATCCTGCATCAATAGAAGTGAATTTGATCGTAACTACTTACGATTCATATTTGCCTTATCCCTTTTGCCTTGATCAAACAAGTATAGTATTGTTTCCTTGGATCTAATTGTCAATGAACGCTTTATCTGAAAGCGCAAACAATCTAACCCAGCGGCGAAATCAGTTCTGCTGACAAAAAATTCTTGTGCGCCCGAAACTGAAGCTTGTATAAAAATGGGTTGTAATTTGTAAACGCTAATCACTGATAATTGATTTTGTCAAGATGCATTCTAATATGGCTCCAAAACTTCAGAAAAATCAGCAAAGACAATTGTAATGCGTCTCAAAAAATACACAAAACTGATAGAAGAGGAAACGAAAGAGGAAGGAAAGCTATGCCCTTTACATTACAAAGGTTCTCAAGCAAGTGCACCCCGACACGGTGTTTCTAGCAAAGCAATGAACATCTGAATAGCTTGTCAACGATATCTTTGAAAAGGATTGAACGCGGAAGCGCTCTCGTCTAGCTCACTACAAAAGAGTTCCGCCATCACTAGTAGAGAGATGCAAACTGCTGTGCAGGGCTACTCCTACCGTTTTTTCCATCCACCGTTAGTAAGAATTCTAAGAAATTTTGTAGGTATAACTATGGGCAATGACCTAAAGCCCATTGGTTGTAACAAGAAAATAGTTGCTTTAGTTAATTAAATAAGACAGGGGGCGGATCCAGAGGGGGGGGGGCGCCCCCCCAACGTAGGTATAATGTAGTGTAGTTTACGAAATAACGCAAGTTTGCGTTAATTAAAGTTGGTCCTAACGCAAGTTTATCAGAAAAACCTATCTTGCCCCCCCCCCCTAAAAAAATACTGGATCTCCGAACCTGCATTGGGCCCAGAAACTAAATTTTAGGCTTTCAGATATGGTGTTTACGGAGTGAGAAACCCCTCTTTCTTTTTTCAGAAAGCAAATGTGCCATCCAATCCATTTTAACATTGCATATAAATTAAAGTGCCATTGATTAGTTCAAAAATTTGTCGATCGTTCTTTGATGTGGAAAGTAATATAATGCTGCGTGTTTCATCCAATTGACATATGAGTTGTATTTAGATAACCCGATGTATGTTGAAAGAATAAATTAACGTTTGTTGGATTCCATTTATGGTAAAAACGAAAATTTGTGTCACAGTTTGACGTGCAATCTTAAAAGTAGCTTACATCAAGATATTAATACCAATGCCTCAAAAGTGAGGGGGGGGAGGGCTGGCGGCGGGATTGTTTCCCTCCACTTTAGCAAGAATTCTTACCCAACAAAATTAAAGAAAGTTAAGAATTCTTACCCAACAAAACCCATCCGCTATGAGAAGCATGTGACACTGGGAAGGACAAAGCTGTTAAATTAAGAAAAAACTGATTGTAAAAAGGGGGCCTTCACATTAATCTAGTAACAAAGTTGAAGAAATTACTGGAATAAGCGATGGAGATATTTTCACTTAAAAATCGACTAAATTATACCCGAACAAAAATCTAAATATATTTGAAGCTTGCCGTTTACAAGCATAAAGTTTGCTTTCACATGATTAGTTGCAAAGATAGGAATTCTAGAAGGGGGCCACATGAGCGCCCCATATATTAAAGAATAAAGCCTAACAAAATACAAACTAAATATTTAATTAAACTATAGCTATAATGTTGTTTAATAAATATACTCTTAATGTTAAACTATAGCACTATAGCTATAATTTTTCCCGTCCACCTTTAAGCAAGAATTTTCTTTACCCAACAAAATCGAAAGAAAGTTAAGAATCTTACCCAACAAAACCCATACGCTAGACGAGGTATTGTAAGCTTATTTATTGTTGACACTTTATTAAAGCTTACATTAATAAGAATAATAATGTTTTTTTTACGAACTATATTTCAGAGGAATTTCCATTTTACATTAACCTAGTTAACAAAGATTTACTTTCCATTTCATATTAATGTAGTAACATCATCCTCGGTCACCTTCAGCTTGCCATTCAGAAAACGACGAAAGAACTGAACAAAGCTCGGTCGGGGGTTACATGTGCCCAAGGAGCATTTTGCCCACATTCAAGCAAGTCCGTTTACCCAAGAAAACTGAAAAAGCGGCAAAGGCTTACGTGAATCTAAACTTTGGCCTACCCAAATAACCAACAGCCCTGTTAAGGGCTACAAATAATGAATTACACTATAGCATGTGACCAGCCGGGAAGGACAAAGCTGTAAAATTAAGAAACGGGAAGTAAAAAGGGGCATTTCCACATTTATCTAGTAACAAAGTTTAAGATTTCTGAAGCGATGGAGAAATTTTCCTTAAAAATCGACTAAATTATACCACCAAATAAATCTAAAATATATATTGAAGCTTGCCCTTTTGTACAAGCATAAAGTTTGCTCTTAACATTGATTCTAGTTGCAAAGATAGGAATTATAGCAGGGGGGCCACCATGAGCGCATTATATAAATACATAAAACTAAAACCAAATACCAAACTAATATTTAATTCAACTATAGCTAGAATGTATTTCCAAAGCGAACCATGCGATTTATTGGTATAAAGAATGTTGTTTCAGCCGAAAAATTTGGTTCTCGTATCTTATGGCTTTCCTTCTGTGGTTAATTGGAGTTTTATAATTAATTTCAAGCGAAGTCCAAAACACACATGCATATATTTATATGTTCTGAAAGCACGTGCACTAAGTTTTTTCCCTCAACCTTTAGCAAGAATTCTTACCAACAAAATCTAAATAAAGTTTAAGAATCTTACCCAACAAAACCCATCCGGTAGGACGAAAGAAGTGAGACCACGTGCAGGAAGGACAAAGCTGTAAAATTAAGGAAACTGAATGTAAAAAGGGGCCTTTCACATTTATCTGGTAACAAGGTTAAGAATTACTGAAGCGCGAACTGGACATAGTTCCTTAAAAATCGCTCTAAATTATACCCAACAAAATCTAAATATATATTTGATGAAGGTATTGCCCGTTGTTACAAGCCAATAAAGTTTTTTTGTTTTTTGCTTTCACATTGATCTAGTTGCAAAGCATAGGAATTATAGAAGGGGCCACCATGAGCGCATTATATTAAAATACATAAAACTAACCAAAATACCAACTAAAATATTAATTAAACTATAGCTATAATGTTTTAATAAACTATAAGCTATTAATAGGTAAACTACTAACTATAGCTATAATTTCCCTCCTTAAGCAAGACTTCTTACAACAAAATCCTAAAGAAAGTTAAGATTATTACCCAACAAAAACCATCCGGCTATGACGAGTATTGTAAGCTTATATTGTTGACCTTTATTAATAAGCTTACATTAATAAGAATGATAATTTTTTTTTGAATATATTTTAGAGGAATTCCCTTTACAGTAACCTTAGTAACAAGGATTTCCTTTCCATTTATTTTAATTAGTAACATCATCCTCGTCACCTTCGCTTGCCATTAGAAACGACGAAGAAAACTGAACAAGCATCTGTCGGGGGTTAACCATTGCCCAGGGAGCATTTTGCCCAACATTCAAGGCAGACTTTTAACCAAGAAAACTGAAAAAGCGGCAAAGGCGTAATCGAATCTAACTTTGGCATACCCCAAATTAACAAACAGCCCTTTTGAAGGGCTAACAAATGGAATGATGTACACTTATAGCATGGACCACGCCCGGGAAGGACAAAGCTGTAAAATTACGGAAACGGAATGTAAAAAGGGGCCTACTTCAAATTTATCTATAACTAAGTTGTAAGAATTACTGAAGCGATGGAGAAAGTTTCCTTAAAAATCGCTAAAAACATTATACCCCCAAAAAAGTGTAAATCGATATATGGTGAAGCTTGCTTTGTACAAGTCAATAACAGTTTGCACTTACACATGATTAGGTGCAAAAGTAAGGAATTATAGCAGGGGGCAGATATCCATGACGCGCATGATTTAATTAAATAACGACTATGAGCCTAACGCCAAAATTACCACTAAATATTAATTAAAATATAAGCTATAATGTATTTTCCAAAGCGAACGCATTGCGCTTTAATTGGTATAAAGAAGTTGTTTCAGGCCTGAAATTTGGTCTCGTATTTATGGCTTTATTCTGTGTTTTCCTTGAGTGTTTATAATTAATCTCCCCCCATGCGAATTCGCCAAACACACATGCATTATCTTATATGTCTGAAAGCACGTGCACTAAGTTACTAATAGTCAAAAAAAAGTCCCCCCCCCCCCCTGATACAAGGACAAATCCTAGAAAAAACGGTGTTGTTTGTCTGAAATGAACACCAATTTTTGACGAATTTTCATATTCTCTACCATTTTCTGGCAAGTTACCATGGAATGAAGCAATGAAAAACAAAAATATCTACCCGATAGATCGACGAATGACCTGTTTATTCCTTTAGTATAGGTTTCCATTCCTCAAAATCCTACCTCCAATCAAAAAATTTGAATAAAGCCATTGCAAAACAAAAACCCGAAGTAAGCCGAATGAAATTTCCCGAAATCTCAATTGATGGGGGAGGGGGGCGGCGGGATTTTTTTCCCTCCACCTTAGCAAGAATTCTAACAACAAATCTAAATAAAGTTTAAGGAATCTTTACCCAACAAAAACCCATCCGGCTATGCCGAAGCATGGGACCCAAGTGGAAGGACAAGTGTAAAATTAAGGACAACTGAATGTAAAAAGGGGGCCTTTCCATTTATCTAGTAACAAAGTATTTTTAAGAATTTACTGAAGCGATGAGATATGTTCTATTTAAAAATCGCTAAAATATTACCCCCCAACAAAATACTAATATATATGAAGCTGCCCGTTTGTTACAAGCAATAAAGTTTGCTTCACAGTGATCTAGTGCAACGCATAGGAATATAGAAGGGGGTGCACCATGAGACGCCTTATATTAAAATACATTAACTAACCAAAAATACCAACTAAATATTAATTAAACTAGAGTATAATGTTTTAATAAACTAATAGCTATTATGGTAAACGATAACTATTGCTATAATTTTTCCCTCCACCTTAAGCAATAATTCTTACAACCAAATCTAAATAAAGGTTTAAGGCAGTCTTACCAACAAAACCCATACGCTGACGAGTATTGTGTAAGCTTATTATTTTGTACACTGTTTTATTAATAAGCTGACATTAATAAGGAAATAATAATGTTTTTTACGAATATATTTCAGAGGAATTTCCATTTTACATACTGAGTAACAAGATTTACATTAAATTTCATATTAATTTAGTAACATCATCTCGTCACCTCAGATTTGCCATTAGAAACGCACGAAGAAATGACAAGCTCCTGTCGGGGGTTACTTGCCAAGGAAGCATTTGTGCCCCAACATTCAAGAGTCCTTGCTACCCAAGGAAAACTGACAAGCTGGCAAAGGCTAAGTGAATCTAACTTTGGCCCTACCCCAAATTAACCAACAGCACTTTTAAGGGTTACAAATAATGAATGACAAATATAGCATGTGACCAGCGGGAAGGACAAAGCTGTAAATTAAGGAAAACGGAATGTAAAAAGGGGGCATTTCACATGTACTAGAACAAAGTTTAAGAATTTAATGGAAGCGATGGAGAATTTCCTTACAAATACGCTAAATTATACCCAAACAAAATCGAAATACTATATTGAAGATGCCTTTTTTACAAGCAATAAGTTGCTTACATGATCTAGTTGCAAAGCATAGGAATTATAGCAGGGGGGCACACATGAGCGCATTATATTAAATACATAACCTAACCAAAATCCCAACTAATATTTAATAAACTATAGCTATAATGTACTTCCAAAGCGACCATTGCGATTTTATTGGTATAAAGAAGTGTTTCAGTGCCTGAAAATTTGGTCTGTATTTATTCGCTTACTCTGTGTTTAATTGGATGTTTATAAATTAATTTCAATGCGAATTCGCAAACACACATGATATATCTTATATGTTTGGAAAGCAGTGCACTAAAGTTTTTTCCCTCCACCTTTAGCAAGAATCTTACCCAACAAAATCTAAATAAAGTTTAAAGAAATTCTTACACAACAAAACCCATCCGGCTATGACGAGCATTTGTGACCACGTAGGAAGGAACCAAAAAAAAAAACAAAAAAAAAAAAAAAATAAAAAACAAAATAAAACAAAAAAAAAAAAAAAAGTCCCATTTTCTTTTTTTATCTTGCTTCTTTTGCAAAAAAAAAAAACAAAAAAAATAAAAAAGAAAAAAAAAAAAAACACCATTTTTTTAGGGAACTCAGAAAAAAAAAAAAAAAAAAAAGGAAACAAAAAAAAATAAAAAACAAAGAAAATTTGTCAAAACACGAAACAAAAATAAAACTAGCAAAAAAAAAGCTAAAGGCAATAAAGTCCTGAAAAATAAAAAGTAAAAAAAAAAAAGAACCAACAAAACAAAAAAGGTAAAATAAAAAAAAAAAAAGTAAAGATAACAAAAAAAAAAAAGACAAAAAAAAAAAATAAAACAAAACAAAAGAAAAAAAAAATAACAAAAGAAACAAAAACAGAAAAAAAAAAATAAAAAAAACATGAAAACAAAAAAAAAAAAAACATAAAAAAAAAAAAAAAAAATAAAAAAAAAAAAAATAAAAATGGAGAAACACAAAAGCAACAACAAAATAATCAATAAAAAATACAAAAAAACAGGAAAAATAAGAAACAAAAAGAACATGATAAAACAAATTAGAACCCAACAATAAAACAATAAACAAGAAACAAAAAGAACAAAAAAAACAACAAAATTCGTAAAAAAAAGAAATAAAAAGAAGAACAAAAACACAAGACAAAGGTCTCAAAAACAACAAATCAACGGTGTAACAAAAAAAACAACAAGGAAAAAAAAAAAAAAAATGCAATCCTAAGTCAACTAAAAAAAAAAATAATACAAAAAGTAAACAAAAAAAAGAGAACTGTGAAATAATAACCAGTAAACCAACAAACCCATATCTACACACAGGTAAAATAAAATAAACAAAAAAAGGAGCATTTTCTCCAGTCTTAAAATTAAGGAAACTGAATGTAAAAAGGGCGGCCTTCACATTTATTAGTACAAAGTTAAGATGTACTGGAAGGAAGCGATGGAGATATTTCCTTTAAAAATTCGCCTAAAATTATACCCCAACAAAAATCTAACTATAGTATTTGAAGCTTGCCCGTTTGTTACAAGCAATAAAGTTTGCTTTACATTGATCTAGTTGCAAAGCATAGGAATGATAGAAGGGGGCCACACGAGCGATTATATTAAATACATAACCTAAACCAAAATAACAAATAAAATATTTTAATCTAAACTATAGCTATAATGTTATTAATAAAGTATAGCTATAATGTTAAAAACTATAACTCTAGCTATAATTTTTTACCCCACCTTAAGCAAATAATGCCTTACCCAAACAAAATCCAAATAAAGTTTAAGAATTCATTACCCAACAAAAACCCATCCGGCTATGACGAGGTATCTGTAAGCTTATTATTGTGACACTTTATTAATAGCTTAATTAATAAGAATAATAATGTTTTTTTACGAATATATTCAGAGGATAATTCCATTTTACATTAACCTAGTAACAAAGATTTACTTTCATTTCATATTAATTTATTACAGCAGTCCTCGCACTTCAGCCTTGCCTATTAGAAACGACGAAGAAAGGTAGCGATGGAAAAATATTGAAGATAATATTTGTATGGTTTGTGATAGAAAAATTAATCTTGAATCAAACGTATTCTTATTAATCAAAAACCAAAACCCGGCATTCTGTCAATTAATCAGATATGAAGGCATAGGTTTATTTCCCTATTTCTTATTTACTACATTGAACCGGAGGCCGTAATTCCTCCTAATCTACATATAGATCGATTGTATTTTAAGTGATCATTGAATATCTTTTGAATTATTTCATTTAATTTAATCCATTAAAAGTTAGAGGAATTGAAGAACTATTGGAACTATAAATTTTGACGACCTCAAAGCTTTGTTTCCACGGCGCAATTAGATTTGCTTAAGAGATACGAATTCTTATAGCCTTAGCAGGGGTTAGCAAAAACTCTTTAAGCTGTGGCCGATGACAACTTTTGAGCTTGTAGGAATGAAAAAGCGTTGGCCTCTTCTTCTCGGGCTATTGGGAAGTCAGATCTTTGGGAGCTTTCCCTGGAGACCTGCGAAACCAATTACCCTATATCGGACTAGACGGCAGAACGTACAAATGAAACAAACACATATAAAAAGGGCAATAGATATTAGTGAACTTACATACTAGTTGTACAGCAACGGGTCACTTCTATGATAAACGGTGGCCAAATAATTTCGTACTAATCGTTTCAGGCTGGACAGAGATAAAATAAAAAGGCACATTACCCCACTCCCAAACGCAAGAGCAGTTCTTTAGTCCTGCGCCTAGGGAGCTGCCTGCAATGGCTCACCCGTGCCCCAAGGACGCGAATCTCGTCCCAATAACTCTCTCTTAAAGATTTTTCAAGATGATTCTAGGAGTTCACCAAGTTTTTGCTATTTAAACTTCCTTGGAAATTTTATGCATTGCATTTTGTTGCATACAATTATTTAGCGAAATTCGAACGACTAGCCGCCGTTGTCTGACTGTGAAGATAGTAAATGCAATTCTCTTTTGCTGATATAGGACTTTTCATTTTTGCGATAGATTTAGCTAATTAAGAAGAAATCGGAATTATCTTTAGAAAGGAACTTTAACTTTTTTTCTTTTTTCCTTCCTTTGGGTTATTCAAAGACTCGTGTTATTAACTCCGGTACTATCACTTGCCCATCAATTAATGACGTCCCGTCATAGTAAACTGCTCGGACTGTTCTGGGCTTTTTTGTGATTTTTAAATGTTCGAATTTATTAATATTTATTTTTTTTTTTTTTTTTTTTATACATAATTATTTATATATATTTATGACTTAATCAGGAGTGCTAAAAATTTTCTCTATTACTTTCTTATTTTATTCTAATCCCTATCTAAAAATTCATCTACGGACTAAGATTATTCAAGGTTCTAGGCTAGCTACTATACTAAGATTTGTTTGTTTTTTTTGATTTTGCTGTCTATTATGGCATGCTACATTCTATCTACGCTACCTTAAATGAATGACAATGATTAATACTATAACTAATTCTAATTGTGGTACATACATGGAATGATGTATACATAACAATATTGGGTCAATAGCATATTCATTGATGAATTAAAAACACTATCACTATGGGATTTGTTGAATTGACAAGTTATTAGGCCGTACAACATGTAGCTTCCACATCTATGTCATCACCTTTCGTGTCCTAGTGTACACAACTTCTGTCTGTAAAATTACTGTCCTTCACTTCTTTTGTCTGGCGAAAAATTCGAAGCAATTACGTTATGGTTTCTTCATGGAACAGTCGAGATCTAGTTGTCTTTCCAACGGTAGTTTTCACAATAGTCAACTGCGGCAATGACCCGTTAATTCATTCTAATAGTCAACGAGAAAGGATTCTTCCACTTGCAGGTTGTTGGTGGTTTTTCTTTCAGAATACAATTTTTTAGGATTTTAGAGGCACAGTAGAGAATGTATCTCTCGCGTAAAATTGTTCATTTGTGCTTTTGAAACGGTGTAGTCCTACTATAGTGACTCTTTATATATTGTCTTAAATTCAACTTCGAAACCTCTTCAACTATCATTTAACTTCAATATCGTAAATTATCGTTTATCTTGTACTGCTCGATGGTGTTCTGCAGCAGTTAAAGTGCCAATGGCTTTAATTCTGCATTCGAATATGCTCAGCATGTCTTTATAGTGTCATAAACTTCCCCCAAATATCGTTTATAGTGTGCTGATCGATAGAAGTTCTCTAGAATTAAACTTCAAAATGTCTTTAATTTGTCTTCAAAATATCTTACAAATGTCTTAAGTATTTTCCACTTCAAATATCGTTAAATATAGTCTATCTTGTTCTGATCGCGAATGGGGTTCTAGAATTAAAACTTCAAATTGTCTCTAAATTCAGTTTCAACTATCTTCAAGCTTCAGTATCTCTTAACTTCAAATATCAGATATAATAGCGTTATCTGTGTTCTGATTTGATGGGGTCTCAGCATTTATGTGATGAAAGTTCGTTAAAGCACTTTATACTGAGGTTCAAATATAGTGTTCACCGTCGATACCAATCCTAGTCGAAGAAAGCGCCGATCGAAGGTAACTGTGTTTTCGTAGACGATAGGTCGGCTGAAACTTGGCTGGAGTTATGGTGAGTACTCTGAGTTGTTGAGATATGATGAAAAAAGCTAGCTTACTGGTTCGATATCTGGTATCATGGGAGCTCATGTAACGAACAAGGACCAAAAGTCCGATCCAATTAACTTCCTGTTAATAAAATAATAGCGAACGGCATGAATAGCATGTTCTTTATTGTTTTTCAAGTAAATACATATCAATAATTCACGCAATAATTGGTTTTATAGTTCTATAGACATATGAGAGCCCAGGAATTCACAGATACACCATGTACAAGTCTGTACATTAGTACTAACAATGAAAATTTAAAAATTTAAACAGAGATGTTTACAAAATTTTGTTTGAGAACGGAGACATCGATAAAGGCTTATAACTCGATGTCAAATATTATTAAATAAACGGTATTTACCCGTACATATTATAGTTTGAGGAATATTTACGACTTATTTCAGCCTTCATGTTCACGCAAGTCCGTGACTGTTTAAGAAACGCATGTGCAGCGGTCATAACCGCACTGGTTTTACGCAAACGATACCTACAATGAGGGAACAAGACATAACAAGGACTAGTGAGACCTCTAATACCACTAGTTCTGATGTCTTCCCCTTTTCTGGCTTAGGATTATTTTGGGCTTCGGTGTAACGGCTTGAAAATGCACAGAGTTCTTAGTCTCAGGATTTTTCCGTAACTTGCAATGTCAAACTTGGTGCCTCATATCGCTTTTCGAATAATGTCATAGATGCAGAATTTCCAAGCTTGCCTCGTAGAATGCCAGTTATCTGCTTGGCCAAAGATTATAGCATAATGAAGAAATGACACAATATCTTTTATAGAAGGCTATTGTTGAGCAAATTCTTCAGCACTAAATAAATAAATATTATATTAAAGTCTTATGAAGAATGCCGTTAGCGTAGAAACACCTTCACATTAATAGGGATTCCTTGTGGTTTTACTAGTCCGCCATTGGACATACACAGTGTTTCAATCCATATACTCTTAACTGATAAAGGTTTAAAATTTTACATGATATTATTGAGATATAACTGTCACATCCGCGTGAAATTCTACAAAAACGTACCATAGGTTGTTGGGTTATAGTTACCAATAGTTGGCTATTGGTACATATATACTCGAGTAAAGAAAAGAAACCTTATTATTTTCGACGTAAGAACAGGAATAAGCAAAATGCGTCGCCATAAATTACAACTGGCTAGGCTAAAAGAATTATAATCTGCACTAAGATTAAAATATTCATAGAATCTAGGGACGCTTCTGTATGATAATTTCTTGTTTTTTTTTTGATAATATCCATCTTGGTTGGACATGGCGTCGAGTTTCATAGAAAATCTGAGGGGACCTACCTGAGTCAGTATAGGTAAGATATAACGTGACTGACTTGCCGAACATTATGTAACAAAGATGCGAGCACAATATATGTCATAGATAAACCACTGAAATTAAGGACATTTTGTCACAGAAACTATAGAACAGTGATCTCTCTGTTATGTATATGTCATAGATTAAAAATAGTGGAATAAATTTTTCGCAAAGGAGCTAAAGGACATTAATGTCTCTGTTCTCTTTGGAAGTAATGTTAACACGAGCTGTTAGGACAGCATACGTCATTGATATAATTATAATGAAATTAAAAAGCTTTCTCTCGCTTTTTCTTTTTTCGCCTCGGAGCTATAAGAAAGTAAACTCTCTGTTTCTCTTTCAAAGGCATTCAGATCCAAAAACGAAAACTTAACTACGATCAATCGAAGTTTCTATTCAAACTTTAGTGTATGGCTTGAAGCTGGCCCTGATTTGGCCTAAGATATAACTAATTTCTTACACTTGAAGGACTGAGAAATATTCCTTCCTACGATCGTTTACACAAAAAAAATTACAAAAAAACAATCATGGGCCTTGAGTGTCCTCCCCAGGCTTCTCCACAAGGACGTGCGCTCCAACACCATTTGTCCGTTTCTAAGTAGGACCACGAGACTTTCTACCTTTGGTTATTTTCGCGTTCCAACCTTTCTATTATCCTTTGAAAGAGCATAGAAGTAACCACTATAACAAAAATAAGACATCTAAAACTTAAATCAACTCATTTAGTAAATTAGAATAATTTAGTCTATAGCCACGGGAGTATATCTCGGTGCGCAAAGTTATAGCAATCAACGGATGCTTGATTGCTAACAAAAAATTAGACACGATAGTAGTTCGCCAAATTAAAACTCCGATAGTACGAAGTGTATGTCTTAGTGTCTTAGCTACAAAAATTAAACCTACATATTCCGCCCTCATTCTCTCTCGCTAAACTTTTAAATAAATTTTGTAGAACAACATAAAAAGAAAATTGACATTTTTCAAAATAAGCAGGTTTTTAAGAACAATAGATCAGACTTTTGACGCACCTTTCGTAATTGTGTGTGAATGGTATCTGTTTATAGAAAAAGCATTAAGTTAAGTCTGATATTTGCCATCATTACAAAAATAACCCATGAATATGAATATAAGCACACATAACGTGGATATTTATCCACTAGGAGGAGACCGAACGTGGTGCGATGGGGAGTCGACCCCAGCAATCACAAATGACACTCGAACCAAAAACAATATATTCATACTATTTTTAATTATTCTTTGTAAACAAGCATGAACACTGGCTTGTTTTACATTTACATGGCTCTAACGCAGCCATGGGTTTGTAAATTCAAATTTTCCTGTTCACTAATTTTTGCCGAGCTACTTCAGGAATTTGAATTTTGTCTTAACACCATTATTCAGATGAAGGTCATCTGTGTAGGTAAAGGAGACCCTTTTAAGACCTATCCCTATGCCTCAATTTTCATGTTGATTAACGGTTTCTTTGCCGAATTTCTCGCCCCTTATGCAGAGTTTCCAGTCACAAGCTGGGTAACAAATACTTCTTTTGTGCTATCCTGCGGCGACTTTGTGCTAAGCTTTCTAGCATGTGTGCTTATAGCCGCTGCCGCCAATGTTCGTCAGTGCCATAGCGTACCGCTTGGCACCCAGTTATTGGGGTGATATGTGACAGGGTCACTACTTTTAAAGGCAAAAAATGACGGCAAAGATGAATTGCTATGCCACTTACTCGAATGACGCAAAAAGATTGGCTATGCCACTTACTCGAAGGACGCAAAAAGAATTGCTATGCCAACTTACTCGAATGGGAGAACCCTTGTGGCCCTAATGTTAGTGATGATTCCCGCCCCTACCCCAGCCCCCCCCCCCCGGAGTTCTGCACATATAAAGGTTTGGTACTACCCCTAATATTAACAGTATCCCCTGTCTCAGGGGATGGTAACGCGATCGAGTGCTTTCACAAATGTGCCACTTTCTAAAGCCAAAATGCTACCACGCCTTGGGTTACGTGCTTTTAGAAAAATTCTACTACTCTCCTTGGAGGTCATTAATAACCCATCACTGTCAATATAATAATGACGGCGCCTTGTAGCTCTATTCCTACCTGCC
The DNA here is from genome assembly GCA_027921565.1 of Artemia sinica. Taxonomy (NCBI): domain Eukaryota; kingdom Metazoa; phylum Arthropoda; class Branchiopoda; order Anostraca; family Artemiidae; genus Artemia; species Artemia sinica. The sequence continues at coordinate 43,163 of JAPEVW010000729.1, forward strand.
TGGGTTACGGAAAATACTACACAGTTTGTAGAAAATACCTTACTGTATTCTTCCAAAAAGGAGTCACAAATGTTAATTAAAGAAACAAAAAATAGCGTCATTCATTTATCTGAAAGGAAAAAGAAACAGGGGTGGAATAATAAACAGGACCCCCATTTCATTTGCTACTATTATGCCTTAAAATTCTTTCTGTTTCTCACCAACGTTTCATCGGGTTCCAGCTAGATTTTGTTTTTCTTTACGTTATTATCTTTTATTAATTCTTTCAATTTCACGGTACAAATACTTATTATTTAGTTAATAGATACGGCACTACTACATTGCATTAATAATGTACCACAACATTTTTAAAAAAATTACTAATTATACCCCTTGTTTCTAATTGCCTTAAAAACATGAATACTTATTGTTTTTTTTCATTTTACCAATTCTTCACTTGAGCCTTTTCTCCATTTTTGTGTATAGGTAAGGGAACCAACTCTTTGAGTCGGATACAAATTTATTTCTAATAGCCAAAGTTCCAAAGCAAAGCTAGCCCCTCGAAGTTTTGCTAATTCGAGCGCCGCTAAAAGCGAAAAGTCCATTTACCTTCCTGTTTGACAAATGCCATTTACTGTTTCAATATACAAATATTTCAAAATTTTTTTTGTTGCGTTTATATCAACTTAAAATAAATTTATTATTTTACTTAACCTTATTTTGGAGGGAGGCCTATTATCTCCTATGAGATATTCTAAAGCGGTTTCCTCTGTGTAAGCTTAGCGGCAATAGGGCCTTAATCACTTCACTTAATAGTCTGTATTCTCCCATATAAATCAAATCGGCAAAGTTACAAAGTTTAAACAGCCCAAATAGTTCGCAGTTTTCCTCCAATTTCCGACACGCGCCACTTGTAGCGATGCGAAAAAATAATTGAAGATAATATTTGTTATGCTGTTTCCGTGATGAGAAAAATTAATCTGTGAATCAAAACGATATTGCCAGTTATATAATCAATAACAAAAACCGGATTCTCAATAAATGAGATATGAATGGCCCCATAGGGTTTATTTCACCTATTTCTTATTCCTACAATTTGAACGGATGCCGTAATTCCTCTAATATACATAATTATATCCGAATTTGTATTTGTAATGCCTGCATATTGAATATTTGTTGACTTATTTCATTAATTTAATCCATTAAATAGTTACGATGGAATAAGAATTATTTGAACTATACATTTTGACGACTCAAAGTTTTGTTTCCACGGCGCAATTAGATCTTGCTTAAGAGATACGAATTCTTATAGGACTAGCAGGCGGTTAGAGAACTCTTTCTAAGCTCGTGGGCGATGATCAACTTTGATGCTTGTAGGAATGCAAAAAGGCGTGGCATCTTCTTCTGGGCTATCTGGAGATCAGCTTCCTTTGGGACGCGTTTACCTCCACTACCCATCGAGACCGTGCCGAAACTAATTACCCTCTATTCGGACTAGACGCAGACATACAAATGAAACAAACCACATATAAAAAGGGACAATTAGATTATTGAACTTACATACTTAGTTGTCGCAGCACCGGGGTCCACTTCTATGATAAACGTGCTGGCCAAAATTTTTTCATTTTCGTAGTCCTAATCGTTTCAGAGCTGGACAGAGATTAAAAATAAAAAGGCACATTTACCCCAATCACAATACGCAGTTCTTCGTCCTGCGCCCTAGGGACTGCCTTGCCATTGGTCATCAGTGCCCCTCAGGACGCGAATCCTCGTCCAATAATCTCTTAAAGATTTTGTCAAGATGATTCAGTGAGTTCACACAGTTTTTTTGCCTTCTAAACTTCCTTTGGAAATTTTATGCCATTGCATTTTTTTCTACAATTATATCTATAGCGAAATTCTGAACGACTAGCGCCGGTGTGTACTGAATGAAGACTTAGAAATGCAATTTCTCTTTTTGCTGAGTTAAGGATTTTACATTTTTGCGACTCTATTTAAGCTCCACTTATAAGACATATCGCGCGAAGCTTATACTTTAGAAAGGAACTTATATTTGGTATTTCAAATACGTCGTGTTTTACTCCCCGGTTACAGAACTGAACAAGCTCCTGTGCGGGAGTTACCATTGCCCAAGGAGGCTTTTGCCCAACATTCAAGCCCGTCCTTCTACCCAAGTTATCTGAAAAAGCGGCCAAAGGCTTTAAGTGAATCTAACTTTGGCCCTACCCCAAATTAAACTAACAGCCCTTTAAGGGCTACAAATTAATTGAATTGATACTAGAGCAATGTGGACCACCCGCGGCAAGAGACAAAAGCTGTAAAAATTAAGGAAACGGAAATGTAAAAAAAAGGGGCCTTTCTTTCACATTATATATCTAGTAACAACACAGTTTAAGAATTTTTACTCGGATAGCGAATGGAGAAATTTTTTCCTTACATAAATCGCATACTAAATATCATACCCCACCAAAATCTAAAATATAATTGTGCAAGCTTTGCCGCTTTCGTTACAAGCAATAAACGTTTTTTTTTTGTTACTTTTCCACACGTGCAATCTAGTTGCAAAGCATATAGGAATTATAGCAAGCGGTGGGCCACCATGAGCGCATTATAGTAAATACATAACCTAACCAAAATAACAACTAAAATATTTAATTAAAACTATAGCTATAAATGTATTTTCAAAGCGAACCATATGCGATTTATTTTCCCGTATAAGCAAGATGTGTTCAAGGACCGGAAAATTTGCAGTCTCGTATTTTATCGCCTTTACTTCTCGATGTTATTAATATGGAGTTTTATAATTAAAGTTCAATGCGAATTTTCCGCCCCCCCCCCCAATACACACATGTCATTATATCCTTATATGTTCTGAAAGCACGTGCACTAAAGTTTACTAATAGCAAAAAAAAGTCGATTACAAGGATTTCAATATCTTCGACCTAGAAAAAAAAGGTGTTTTCTGAAATTGAACACACATTTTTGCACGAAATTTTCACTTATTCTTTCTTAAAAAACCCAATCCTTGCTCTGCGGCAACGACGAGGGCAAGTTACATGGATGAAGACAATGAAAAAAAATAGCTCACCCTATAGACGAAACGAATGACCTGTTTATTCATGCTTTGGATAAGTGTTCATTCCTCAAAATCCTACCTCCTAATCAAAAAATTTGAATAAAGCCATTGCAAACAAACACACAGTAAGGCCGAAATTCCTTAGCTCGCGCACAGAGAAATGTTCAACCCGGCGTACGGCGGTTTTCTCACGCTTTGGAGAGGGGAGGGGGATGTAACCCTCCCCCATCAATTGATGGGGGAAGGGGTGGAGGGATTTATCTCTATCACAAAGACTAAATCAAAAGTGTTTCGAGGCTCTGTCCTCTTTGCTAACAAAATAAAAGCCAGTTTACTTCCATTTTGCAAACGCTTCTCCCATCCCGCAGCGATCTTGCAAACCATAAGGACATCTTAAAGTAGGTCATGTGTTTGTAAATCTATAATACTAAGAAGGAAAATACATTTATTTTCATTAAAAATACAAAATTTAACACACAAGCCTCAAAATTTGGTCTCGTTTCTTATTGCCTTTAGCTCCATGTGTTTTTAGTTTGAGTTTTAGAAATTAATTTCAATACGAATTTGCAACAAATGCCACATTGCATCTATCCTTAACATTTTTGAAAGAGCACTAACACGGGAATTTTACTTTTACGAGTAAAAAATAAAAAAGTGGACGCTTTGCCGAGCGATGTAAATTCCTAGTAAAAAAAGAGCGTTTGTTGTTTTTTTAGGATTGAACACTAGTTTTGACGGAGTACATCCCTATCATTCTCTGTTTCCGAATATCATTTGGCTTTGCAAAATAGCATTGGAGTAAAGCCAATGAAAAAAAATATGTACCGTATGAGAAGAAATGATATGCCTATCCTCTAAATACGGTTTTATTTCCCCCCACGAATCCCATCTCTCCCTAGGGAAAAATGAGAATAAAGTCATCCCAAACAAACACAAAGTGCTGCCCCAAATCCTAGCTCGCACGCCAGAGAGAAAATGATTAACCAGGATTTTTTTCTGTACGGCGGTTTCGCGGACACTTATAACCGCTAAAACTTTGAAAATAAGCATGAAATCGAGATTTAGCTCGATTAAGTCGCTAGAGAGAATACTGAGAGGAATTTGAAATGTTCTGAAGTTGCAAGCTGAAGGTGGCCACCGGCGTAATCCCCAAAGATCAAAACAAAAACAAACCAGTCACACCGCTCTGTAGAAATCCCAGAGCCATGGCTTCACCAGCCAAGAAGGAAAAGCAAAGCAAAGGCTTCCAAAACCTGCTAAGGCGGCAAAAAACCTAAAGGGATAATCATGAAAAGGCCAAAACACCAGCAAACAGATCCAAATATACACAGGAAATGATCACCAAATACATTGCTGACCTAAAAGAAAAGCGGGGGCTCTAGCCGTCAAGCTATTCTCAAAGACATAATGGCAATTTTCAGGTTGGCTAATGAGAAAAAAGTTGTGAATAGCATTTAGCAAGCTTGAAGCGTTGCCTTGCAAAGGAATTGTTAAAATCCAAAACGGTACTGGCGTAATACTGGTTCTTTTCAAGCTTGCAAAGAATGTCAAGGCCGAAAAATCAGGTCTGAAAGTCAGCCAAGCCCACAGCCTAAGAAAGCTCATGTCAAGACAACAGATAGATAACATAAGTTTTATCTTCATTAATACACAATATAATATACATGTTATTAATCCCTCAAAGGATCACAGCCAAACGACTACAGTTAAAAAGTCAACTCAGCCAAAAAGGTTACCAAAGCCTTATGGCTCAGTAGCAAGAAAGAAACCTGTAAAGTTTCCAAGAAAACCCACGTGTTGCCAAAAAAGCCCGTACCGCAAAGAAAATCGACACCAATGAAGATGCGGCTAGCAAAAAGGCTCCTCTAGGTCCTCTAGCAAAATTGTTTGGGTACCCGTCAGACGAGCGTTTTTCAAAACAGGTAAGCTGTATGGAAAAAATGTGGGTTGATCTCGACGTTCTAGTGCTACGTAAACGAGAAAGGTGATGACGAGTAGGCCACGTGCGCAGATGAAAGACGACTAGATATTACAAAAGAGGAGACACGATTTCAGCCAACATAAAGGGCAAACGAAAAGCAGATCATCCTCGAATTGAGCTGGAAGAAGTCGTAAGGAGAAATTTAAGGACATGGAGCTTCTTGGAGGGTGGTAAGGTGGAGCCTTTCAAATAGATGAGGTGGAGGAGAAGCGTGCGTAGCTGTGTTAGCCCTCAGGCGTGCTTGGGGCTGCAGTGAGTTTATAGTGCGTAGTAATTCTAGGCAGTTTTGTCTAATTAGGCTCTTAATAAATTCCCGTGATTAATGGTTATTTGAGAAGTTTCAAAGCTTTCATTATACGTTGAAAATATAATGTTTAATGTGCAGACATTAACCTTTGAAATTTACAACGTGGAGCACTTAGTTATATCATCTTGAAATTTTAGCAGGGAATGTAAGTCAAAATGTTTACAGTCAACAAGATGTTTTTTGATGGCTCATTACTTTGACTTTAACTTGCGAATCCCTTTTCTTAGTCGTAATTACAGTTACACAATCTTTTAAAAATTAATTGTATTGTATAGACTACAGACCATAGTCGCTACTAATAGTATAAGTGTTAGGACTTTCGACACCAAATAGGTCATTTGCGAGTCTCAGCGTCGGCGTCAGTTTCAAAGATAAAGGCCATTGGCCAAACTTTCCCAGCACTACAGGAGTTTCGAAGCATTTGATGTAAATTAGATAGGTGGATCTTTATATATGTCAACAGTTCAAAAGGTAACAAGATGTCTAGTGTATAAATAAAGGAAACCTATAATATCTGCTAGTGTTAAGCAAAACGTGTCGTACTCAACACGCCACAGCACTAAATAATAGCCTTTTGTCGTCCGAAAAGATGTCAACCAAGGCAGTTAGTACAACATGGCAACTTACCAAAGCTGTCAAGTTATTCAAGCGACATTTTTGAGCCGAGTTTTGATGTTTTCTAAACAGGTATTACAGATTTATTAAGGGGCTTCCCTTGCTGAACTAAAAAAGAAAATTTTCCTCTGTCAAATCGGAAAAAAACACAAAATTTGTTTTACTAATGAATGTACGTTCTAGTACATCTGAATATCTCTGTCTTTTGGTACAAAACAGGAGGACTTTAATACTTTTTTAAGATTTTCAGGAAGTAGGTATCCGATTTGAGTTCTGCGTTTATCGGTACTCTAATCAAAAACTTTATGCCACGACCGCCCGATCATCATTGGTACAAGACAACAATTGTATTTATACGACACGCACTACCGAAGCAGTGTCTGGGCCACAAAGTAACTTGAGCGTTAATACGGTTTCAATCCGTGCAAGAGAATAGCTGCTTTAGGCCCGACGTCAAGCGAGTATTGTCATTAGATAGAATGCTACAGTCGATCGAGGTCATGCTTTACCCATTAGAGAGAAACCCATGTAAGAGCAAACCTTTGCCCGAATACTCCCCCCCGAAAATTTTAAAAATGAGTTTATAGAAAACTGTCAAGTGGCAGAATGAGTCGCCCATATTCCACAAAAAGTGTGTGCGCTGGAGGCTTTTTTAGTGTCGCCTGTCGTCTGATAGGTATCAAAACAATTATTAGTGTTACTGTTTTTGTGCATAATCAATCACGTCAAAGGTTGACTCTCTAAGGGGGGGGGGGGGTGGAAACTTTTAAATGGGGCGTGCATATCTGCGTTATTGCTGGGCTAGGAATATTGCTATAAAGTAGGAGAAAATGGGGAAAAAAAGAACAATCTGAATAAACCTCTGGTGTTTTTTCTTCCAGCTTTGGCGATGACGGAGTAATGACCCAGTGATACAAGAAAATCCTTAGACTCAGCTTAAGTGCTGCCTTGAATGCCCCTATTCCAGATACGAAGTTTGAGTATTAGCATGTTAAAACAATCGTTTATAGTCGTTAATATAAAAAAAATGCAAAAAGATTTTCAGTACTTATATGAGTAAATTGTTTTTTTGTTTATTAATCATGTTGCTAATAAAGTCAAAATACGTCAGTCATGCCTTTTTTCTGTCAGGGAAATAAGCCCCTGTATATGCAACCTATGGAATGGAAGCTAATCAATGAGCCAATTTATCAAACATTCGTGGTAACGCACTGCTAGCAAGGAGGTAGGGCTCAATAGTGACAGATATTTTTGGAAAAGGGGGGTCAACACCTACAACCGTCAAGGAATCTCAAAGTCAAGAAATCCCAAATATCGCACCATCAGATTCAGCGCATTGGAACGCTGATTGTAGAAGTTTCAAGCTAACATCTGCAAAAAATGTCGAATAATGTAATTTCTGCCACAAGAGGACTACGGATCCGTGTTTTAATGATTTGTTTTATTCCCCCAGGGGTGACTGAATCGAGCCAATGGTACTGAATATCGGGAAAGGCTCATTCGAACAGAAATTAACAAGTCTAGTGCCTTTTAAAGTGATCAAAAAGATTGGAGGGCAACATAGCCTCCTCACGTCCCGTTTTTCCCTCACAGTAGTTATTAAAGTTTTTAAATAGCCATTTTGTTCAGATATAATCGAAAATCCGGTAACTTGCCTTTTGAGATAACTGACCCCCCCCCCCCTACATCCCCTGGGGAAAAAGGTCTGTAAGTCATTAAATATGACCATTGTTTCGTACGCATTATCATTGGGAAGATTAGAGAATTTTTTTTTTTGGGGGGGGGGGGGGGCGGGGGGGTGTTCTGCTGGAGATTTTCGCCGGGGATAAGTTCGGGGGGAGGACAGTTCTGGGGGAGTGGAACTTTCTGGGAAATTTACACTGGGGGAATTACCCAGAATTCTTATATAAATTATTTTCGTCCGTCTTTCTTTATCTTTGTCCGACTCAATTTTAACGTGATTAAATAAAGCAACTGTTTTTTCAATGAAAGTAAGTAAGGAGACATTCGAAATGAAAACGAACAGAAATTATTATGTATATGAGGGCCTCGCCCCATGGTTGTACCGCGCTTTTACGCTAAAGTTCGAATTTTTGTTCGAATCACAAATCCCTAATCACAAAGGGCTTTAATTAGAACAAATGCTCTTTTGAAAGTACAAAAAAAACTTTAGCGTAAAAGAGCGAGGGATTGACGAGGGGCGAACCCCTCATATACGTAATAATTTATGTGGGTTGAAGTTTTAATGCTGCTCCTACTTCAGTGAAAAAAACTTTTTTGTTTTATTATTAATTTCTGCTCGTTTTTTAAATAATGCTGGGAAATCCGGCGCCCCCTCAAGAAATGTTCCCTTGTTCAGGAAAAATCCTCCATAGAAGATCGCCCAAGTAACTCAACCCCCCCCCCACCAGAAAAAATCCTCCTGAAAACGTTGTATACGTCCCAATAAACCAATCAATATATGTAAACAATGGGAGAAGTTAAAACTGCAGCCCTTCTCCCGGGAACTGTGGGGACTAAGTCATCCTCAAAGACAAGTTATCAGATTTTCGACTATGCTGAACAAAATAGCTATCTCAAATTTTGATTGGGTGGACTGGAAAAAAATGAGCGTCGGAGGGGGCCAACGTGCCATCGAATTTTTCGGTGCTAAAAAGGGACTACGAAATTTAATTCCATTAGACTGAGCCTCATACGATATTCTAGGACTAATAGTCGATACGATCACCCTGAAAAAAAAAATCGCATCTCGTGATATTTCTTGGGCAAAAAATACAAAATTCCATTTTTGCAGCTAGGAAGCCGAAAAATATACAGCAGGGTTTTCTGTACGCTGAATCTGATAGGTTTGTTTTCATTAAGATTTTATACCTTTTAGGGGGTGTTTCACCATTTTTCGAAATAAAAGCAAATTGTTTTCAGGCTCGTAAATTTTGACGCGTTAGACTTCTGGGTTTGATCTTTGATGCATTCTTCTAGGTGATCAAAATTTAGTTTTACAGTAATCAGGTACTATTGAGCCGGGTCGTCCTTAACTTGCAGTTCGTTACCACGAACTGTGTCGATATCTAGGAGAATGTCCGAGCGCGAAATTTTACCTGGTGAAGTTGTCTAGAGTATCTTCCGTAGGGAGAGGTTTTTCCCGAGAGAAATTAACATGAGAGGGCTTCACTGGATAATACACCAGAGGCCATTTTCTGCAGGAGTAACTTTTTACTAGGGGAGGGGTATTTCAGCAATTGCTTTCAAATAAAAGGGTGCTAGAAAAAAAATCAGCCGAAATTGTTCAAAAGAAACTTTCGGGGGAATTTCAGCTAGAATGTGAATTATACTGGGGAAATTTTATGGGCGGGGGGGAATTAACAGTGAAACCTACAAGGAGTAAACCAAGACAGGCGTTTAAGATTAGGATTGTGCGATGAAGTGTAGGTCACTAGAAATCGAAGGAAAAACGAAGATTTCTAGAAAACACGATGTAGTGAAAAAAAATGAAGGTTATTTTTTTAAATCAGCCAGAAAAACACACGAAATTTAGCTACACTCCATTATATTTGTTCATAGTGTGCCTGTGTACATTCATTACAAGGGAGATCACAACACAAAAAAAAGTTGAGAACATGAGTCTGTATATATCACAACGAGCAGAATTTTTTTTGAGACTACTTAAATTAAAACATTGGTTAATTTGAATTATTTTGCCTCAAGCCTCCCTTCCAGGCAAAACTATCTGTAATGGAATACTCAGCATTTTATTGATTGTACCTGGGACAGTGACGTGTAGTAATAAAGCACAAAAATAAGCACATAAAGTGAACGCCAAACTGTATATATAAAGCGATAAAACTGGAATTAAAAGCCAAAACAATTTTGATGGGGTCCAAATCCTTGTTTATACATTTCCATCTGGACGCACTGGGTCCCCAAAAAAAGAATCGAACAACAAAAATAATGGAAATCCCAGAAGCGCATTCCAGGGATTTTGTTCAGGGGGGGGGGGGCTACTAATTTTGTTTTTAGGGGGGGGTGTCACAGAAAAACTCAAAAAACGATACAAATTGTTTAGTCCATTTTTGTTACGTTTTTACGAGTCAAACAACATTTCGGGGGGGGGGGGTTCAAACCCGGGTAACTTCCCTTCCCCCTGATACGGCCTTAGAAAATCCGTAGACGTTTCAAATCTTGGTCCATGGTGCCTCAAACTGTGAGGAAAAGGCCTAGAAGAATGCACTTAAATACAAGTCATCAAAAGGAAATATTTTTTTGTCCTCTTCCTGATCTTTATTAGCAATTCTTAGACCAGAAGACACGATTTTCTAATTCTTTCGTTTGGCTGTTCCAAAAAAAATAAGGTTTAGTGTACTATCACTTTTTTGTCGCTGTTGCAACATAAAGCCATGAAAATAAATAAGAACAAACGAATTTGCTAAAGTTGACAACGCGTTTCATTCAATCACTAACATGCAGGTTGATTCCCAAATACAGTACGGACTTTCAAGGAAAGCTACCCCTTCGAAGTTGTTTGAGTTTTGCGCCAGGTTTTTACCCAACGTTTCCTTTTTCTGAACTGTGACGCCTGTATAGCGAAAACTCCATAACTCCATATGGATAGTTTTCCATTTAAAAAAGAAATCAAATGTTCCTATTTTCGGACACATAGAATGGTGGTATAAGTTTTTCAAATAAACCCAATTTAGAAATTCAGATTTAATATTACAGTTCCCTTGGTAAGCAAAAATTTAAAAACAATTTGAAATCCATTCAGAAAAGGCTTAAACTGTGTGAAAAAACTCACGTAATGTTGAAAATAACAGCCAAAAAGTTTGAAAATAAGTTATGAAACTTCCTCAAA